>CABFPE010000006.1:637041-655226 GCA_900660155.1 Hofstenia miamia | reverse complement strand
TTTTATATATATATATATATATATATATATATATGGAAATCTTCAGATTTAATCACATCCATTTGTCCTTAAAGGTTATAACAATGAATAAACAAAATTTAACAAAATAATGAAGCAACTAGAGGAAGTAAGGTTTTTTGTGACTATTGCAGAATGGAAAGAGATTACATTTACACAAAATTCCAGTAGAAGGCAAAGAATTTTTAAAAAAAGTTAGATTTAAATTTAGATGGATGTGCCAAAAGATCAATATCTAGATTTTGAAATATAAAATTAGCTGGAGGAATGATTTTGAGTAACATCAAAGTCAGGTTCCAATAAGTAATTTAAGGAAAATATGATCAAGATATTTTAAGATTTATTGGAAAAAGTTTGGCTTAAAGGAGAAGAATTTGAAGAGTTGATCCAACGAAGAGCACAATGTAGTATACGGACATTTTTTAAGGCAGAAGAAGAATCAAGATGCCAGCACTGTGAAGCATAGATTAGAGATGACAAGCAGTATATTTTAAAAAGTAAGCATTTGCTTGAATAGTAAGTAGACTTGGGTATTCCAGATTTTAGATAAAACAAAGAAGAGAACTTTTTATTTTTTTGAAAAATTTATGATTTTCAGGATAAAATATTATTCCTGAGTTAGTTGTTTCACGTTTTAAAGGAATTTCAAAGGTAGATAATGTAATCTAGCATTAAACGTAAAGCAAAAGAAGAGATCTTCACATTTTGATGTATTGAAAGAAATATAATCATAAACAGACCATTGTAATGTATTGTCACAAGATGTTTGAAGTTCTTTCAGGTTTGCAAAAAAAATTCTAATTTATAAAAGTGTATTGGTGTGCCAGAAGTACTGGAAGAGATTTACTTTATTCCATTGAAAATTCTGATTTGCAAAAATTAACTTAAATTATTTTCATGCCCAAAGTTCAGGTAGTCAGGATTTCTTGGTCTCATGGAAGCAGCAACACCAAACTCGACTTTTTTCTATGTAGATAGAACACCCATATCCATTGAAGTGCGGCTTTGGCAAAATCAAAGGTTTCGGGGCAGCTCTGTGGAAAATAGCACTTTCCTATTCTGTGATCTTTTCAAATATTGATTATTTTTATTAGTTCGTGAGTTATCAAGAAATCATCCTTAATTGAAAAAATTTCTGGACTGTCTAAGGTTAACCGAAGTTAAGACTTAGTCAAGCGCATGTTTATTATGCATAATATAAAATGATTTTTTAAATCGTGTGTTCTTGAATGACTTGTCTCATTAGTTTTTGTTGATTCGCATGAATTCTTTGAATTATTAGACCTACGCAAAACTCTGATTGTATCTATTATTGTAATATTTTAATTACTCATTTTTAATTCACTTCCTTCATACAATGATTATTCTGTAAATGGCTTTCTTTCCAATTCCATGCGGATATCGTTTTCTTTCAAGTATTTAGAATAAATTGTCTAGTTCTGATGTAATTACTTTATTTTTAAATAAAAGTATATAGAGATTCGATAAAAGTGAATATTGATGAAAGTATGTATATATCTAAAATCTTACCTTAGTTATGGCAAAATACAAAATACTTAATTTGTCTCATGCGATTTTTCTATCAAATTCTTCATCTTTTCCCCAAGTGTCGAAATGTTTCACCAGTGTACAATTTATTATCATTATCAGATTACATTGAAAGAGAATTGATGAAACAAGTTTTTTTGCCGTTCGATTTTTATTCTTAAATTATATATTCAGTTTTAAATATTTGAAACATTAGAAGTAATTTAGCATTTTTAAGTTTTTTTTGTTATGATCTTGAAAAGCAACAGCGGCGTATATCATAACTTAGCATAATCAGTAAATAGGGAAGTAATTGTTTATATACTGTATATAAATAGGTTTAAAGTAAATCATTTGCAAATACAAAGGACCAAGAACTTAATTTTGAAGCAAATGCATTGACATATTATGTGAATTGGCATTAGGTCCTTAAGAATATCAGAGAGCAAATTATTCTATTCGAGTTTACACTAAAACTTAAACCAAATGGAAAAATCCAAAGCATTGCATTACAAGGTCATTAATGCTAAACTCAATATGAGAAAAAACAGATTATTGATATTAACATTGGTCTGTTTATCTATGGCTAAGTTTCAATCAATAAATATTGCTCTATGATCTTGAATATGGAAGTAAGTGCGTAACAACAAGTACTTTGCAATATCTATATTATTTATAATTCTTGTATTTTCATAACTGATACAGAGCCCCTTTGAGGAATTATGGGAACTGCATAAAAAACATTTAATAGTTATTGGAATCACTTACATTTCTTAGTTAAAAGTTATAATTATGCAATTGTGTATTGTTAGTATGTTATCACAATTTATATAAATAGCAAATATTCAAGCAATATATCAATTGTATTAGTTCTTTACATTTCTACTGCAATATAATTTCCAAATACTTTTTTAAATTAATTTAAAGTAGTAAATTTAAAACTAGAAAATGCTTAAAACCAAAGATTTTTGGAGATTGAAGGACACTACATATGCACTGACAAAGCTATACGTATGTAGGGAAACATGTTTGCGGAATAAATCTTTCATAATATATATATATATATAT
Source organism: Hofstenia miamia (assembly GCA_900660155.1). Lineage (NCBI taxonomy): Eukaryota > Metazoa > Xenacoelomorpha > Acoela > Hofsteniidae > Hofstenia > Hofstenia miamia. Next base: position 652,613 of record CABFPE010000006.1, on the reverse strand, counting down.
ATGTGTATATATATAGGCTATATATTTAGTAAAAAAAGTTTAAGCAGACTTCTGTTGAATTTTAGACAGATAGCACTGTTGTTGGACGGTTGCTAAGGCTTACATAAATTAACGACTTCAGGTGTTTTTGTTTCTAGTAAGCTATTCGTACTTTGTGATTCAATATATTGCAGAAATAGCACTTCATTCAAAATATAAAGGCACAAAACAATTAATAATAAGAGTTTTACCCATAAAATTATGTCGCTAAGCAGCTTGATTTGCATATGCTTCAAAGTTTATTCAAATCTCAGTTTTCTATTGAGCAGAAGTTATATTTTAAACAGACGCTAACGATATTTTGATGGAGTTCTCACATTATTTTTAATGTGGGTTTACCTGGTATTGTTCTCAAATTACACCGCCCTAGTGATTCGGCTTTATTCTGATATCTGTTTGATTAGCATTTGAATAATGACATCTTGAGAGATTACCACGCACCAGATATATCAACATCTATTCATCCACATATTGTATTGTTTTGTCAAACCCTTAAATTTAAAAAATTCGAAGCCATTACAATACAAGTTCTTAAATCATCAAAGAGCGCTTTTCTATGTCGGTTGCACAATTAAATTTTGAATTATATCAACGACTTTCTGACTAGAAATTCAAAAATCTGACTTAAATGATTTATTTAAAAATGTGATTCCCGGATTACTAAGAGCTGCGACTTAATTACAACAAAGGATTCGTTGACGATACTAATTAGAAACTAATATGTTAACAATTAATTCCGTTTTTATCTTGAATAGGAAAACATTTTCAACAAATGCGTATTATATCAGATGCTTTTCGCATAACATTTTATACATAGTTACATACAAAAAACGCATACTTCCTTATCAAAAGATCATTGAACTGTTTGTAGCAAAGTTTGAATAGTGGAAATTGTTAAATATTAAATTATTATAAAAATTTGGGAAAGCACTAAGGTATTCTTTTTGGAAGCACAGTTTGAAGCCATCCATCTAACCTAAGGCACGGTAGTTTGCCAGAAACTACGCTCAATATTGTTCTAGTAAGTACAGATTCATTTTAATGAGATTTTTATCCAGATGCAGCACAAATGATTATAAACTATAATTCTTAAAGTGTTGCAACAGTGGGAATAAAAAATACACACTCATTTAATTGAACTGAAAATATACTTTCACACATTCAAATATTACCAGAAGTGAAACAACTCATTTCACAAATTAGAAACTTATAAATTTTTTGTCAAAATGACATAACTTTGGAATCGAACTCAAATACTGAAAAAAAGAGTTATTTTAAAGTATTTAGTAAAATAAGTTTCAAAATGCATATTTTTTCATCAGTTAAATCAAATTGATTCAGACTCACAATAAATTTTAATAATTAACCTAAGAGTATATTAAAATTCTATGATGGAAAACAATATGGACGAATATCCAAATTTATATGGCTATTCTAAGTTTCTGGTAAATCATGCTTTTAACTGAAATCTTATAGAATATGCTTCTATACGGAATTTGTAGTCAATTTTTTCTTATGTAGAAAACGTTTTTAAATTAGAAATTCCTTGATATTTTGAAACAAGTTTCTTTCTAACTTCTATACGAGTTGTTAAATTACGTAAATAGCTTAAAAAAGCACTCGATTACTGGGTCCCGTTCTCCTTAGCAATAAAAATTCAAAAAAACGTTTTTTAAAACAGCTTTTGAATAGAAAGTAAGCTGGGTCGAGTTTGTTGCGCGCACTTTCGAAAAATTTTAATTATTTATTAAAATTACCAATTAGTATAAGTTAATTTGTAAAAATTCTGAAATTGATTTTAAGATTTTAATAGAATACTAATTAATTCAAAGTTAATGTTAACTGCGCCAATTTATTCTTTGAAATTTCTTTCAAAAAATATATCTGCTTACAAACAACCCATTAAATTATAAAATATTCATGATTTATTTAAATCCAGATATATAATGTTGAAGCAAACATACTAACAATAAAATGACTAAACAATCAAACAGTTAGTTGTCTAAGGTTTAATTTCAACATAGAAACTGTGATAATGTACAGAAATGATGAAAATTTTTTTTAGTTAGTTCAAATGAATCACAGAAATTTATCATCTTCAGGTATATGCATACATCCAAAAAATATAATATAAAATTTACTCTCTGTTATACAAAATCTGTGTAAAATATCTAAAACCAGTTAAATACTGAAATTACTAGCTTGTATTTCCATTTAAATCGTGATTTCTGCCAAAATGTGATATACTTTGTATTTCTTTATTGGGAACATTTTTTAAAATTATATGCCAATAAGAAAGTTTTATAAAATACCTCATTCAACACGTTTTGGCTTCTCTTGATTTCTTTTTAACATTTTTTCGTATTAATAGAGGTTTTTAGGTATGTTTTGGTGAGCCTAAAACCCTAAAACGAGACTCATGCCTTGAATATAAAAATTTATAGAGCTCGCTAATAAATACCTCTCTGAATTAAATTAAATTTTTTATCTTAACAAAAATTATTGTCTTTGGGCTTACTACAGTTTTGATCAAAGATTAATTCTTTGCAACCTCATGATGTTGCCACATGGGCAATTAATTAATGAACATGTAATGTTTGAAGTGATATTAGATAGTTCACATTATATTCATATGGCTTAGAATTTGTGTAAAGATAAATTCTGAAATCTGAAAGCCAAATAAATAAACTGAAAGATTGAATTATAATAGAATAACTGCTATTAATATTCATTTTCCAAAAACTATGTATTTGCAAATTTGTAGGCTTTGCTTAAAGTCTCATGCCTTAGGCATTGATAAGATGAAATTGCAACTGTTAATAGATTACTCAATATTTAAGTAATTAAATTATTAATAGTAAATGTCAATTAATGATTCCATGGTTAATTTGAAGATTGCCTTAAAACAAAATCAAGTTAAATTTTTGATAATTTTTTTTCCAGCATTTTTGTTTATACTAGCGTCCTTTATATATAACACGTTCTATAAGCATGGTTTAATAAAAAGCTAAATATATTTTTGCTTAAGTTTGTTCAATGTCTTTCCAATATACTTTCATTTATCTAAGCCCTCACGTTGACCTAATATGTTATAGCTATGGGACAATAATTTGAGATTGTTCAGAGAAACATTATATCATAGTGTAATTGTTTTCTATCATTAAATATTTAGATTTTGACTTCAATATCCTCAGTCAACTAAGGACAATTGATATAGTGCTGCAATTCTTGATCCCCATAAACAGGAAGCAAACGTTTTACTAATAAAGACAATATAATACGCTTAAAAACCATGTGTACAACAGAATGAAGTGAATAGTCATAATACAATATTTGATAAATTCTTAATTTTATTAACAATTAAAGTTTTTTGAACAAAGTTGTTTTTTATTACTTTCATTCAATTTTGAATTTCCAAAAGTTAAGTTGAATTATCCAAATCTATGGACCTAGCTACTGCAACATTAAGAGTTCTTTTAAATGCTTTGTAAAACAATTCATTATAATCAAAAAATAACACTATCGCAACAATTGAGAGTATCTAATGTTAACTAACCTGATATTAGGTTCAATATTCTATATTAGATTTTGCTTATGCACAGCTTTTATAGCAGGATCATATATTAGGAGTTTGAATGTATATTTATTCCTAAAAATTTAAAACAAACCTCGAATGCGTATCTGTTCAAAATAAATTGTCTAACTTTATCTCTCTTTAAACGATACTAAATTATATTTTTAATTTATGGTTTATTTTCTAATTAGCCAATCAAAATAAACATAGAGTTTTTATGAATATTCAATGAAGAATGTCATAGTAATTTTAAGTGTTTTTCCAATTCATACGTACTTTACTCGAAACTAATTAAATATTTGTTAGTTGCTTTAAATTTACATTAATGGTTTTCATCCATATATTGCATTGGCGTAGGCAGAATAATTTATGAAGAGGTCCTCAAGTTACCCGGTAAGTAGAAAGTAATGTAACATGAAATTTCATTTAAAACTTTATTCCAAAATTCAAAATTTTAATTATTCCAAATATAAATATTTTAGTTATTGTCTTTTACTTATAAACTTTCATTTGCATGAAAAATAAATACAGCATTACGAAGCAATAAATTACATAGTAAAAATTTATCCAATTTTTTACAACTATCTGAGGCTAAATATATCAATATTATGTAAAAATAAGAGGTGTAGCAATGCATTAATAACTTAAGTAACCTAGATTAGCACATGTACACATTATTGGTTGTTAATTGATGATTTTTGGCATTATTATTAGTTGCTTAACCGGGGTGTTTTGGACTCCTCAGGTGTATCACCTTAAAATCAAATCATCCATCGCAATATCTTTGGGTAGAAAATATTTGAAATAAATCGCATTCATCTGTAATTATAATTTTTGGTATCTCTTTGATTAGAAGTAGTCAGCAACTTTCCTCCAAGTCTTATTTAAATAATTTTGAAATAGCTGAGTAAGTAACAACCTCTGAATGTTGTTGCTTGGTCATCCTCAGTCTTTTGCTACTGTCATTAATAAAAAATTTGTTTGTTAGACGTTCTTCAAGCTCACAAAATTTCCTTCATGGCATTCTTTTAATCACCATTTGGGGATTTAATTTCCACCATTTACTTATACTTATAACTAATGTTTGCTAATCGCTTAACTTGAGCAAGATTAATAAAAATATCAGATTATTCTTTGTTGCTAAATCATGCAATTGAATTAGCTTATTAATAGTAATAATTATGAATATTTTTAAATGCTAGAAACGCGACAATAGGTCAAAATGACCTATAAGCCTCTTGTGTTTGCCTCATTATTAATTCAGAAGAAACACTAACAGATACATATACCTCTAATTATGTTGATAATCTTATTGAATTTGCTACTAGTAGAAATTTTGTTTCTATTTAAAAATTTTCGCATTTGAAACATCAAATGTAAATTCTCAATGAGTACTCACTTTTCTAGTGCGAAATTAACATCATATGACGGTAGGGACATTTAAAATGGTTGTCCCAAAAATTAACGCATATCTTGAAAAAGACAACACTCAAATAATGTAGCAGCATCTTGAAGAATTTTCCTATATAACAATAACGCATACTTTGAAGTTTATGAAAATGTATCATTGTTTATTATTATGTGTACATTCATTCATTATTTTCAATTTAATAAGTGGATATGCTTTTAAGAAGAGATTTGGTTTGATGATAACAGTTTCATAGTGGTTATTCAAGCTTGCATTTTGGAAAAATAATTGCAAGTATCACTGCATTCCAACAACAATAACCTGAATGGCTGAGACATTCAAAGTAGACATTTTTGGTCCATTACAGGACAATTAAAGGTTAACAGAGTGCCCAAGAAGAGAACGTTTCATGCTTGAAAGGTACACCCCACTTTGCTGATATTGTTAAGTCTTTTGAATATTTGAGCTCTTGCAGTCTCACATATCACATATCACACTATCGCAAACTTTGAGATGACGAGATTTTTTATGTTGGCGCTCTTCCTTACTTTGAAAAAATCTCATTAGCTTTAATAAGTTTTTCTGCTCAGCATGTGATTTGTTGAGGATGCTATATTGGATGGCTACCATTCTCCCCGATTTGAATTTATTAGATTATTGGTATTCATTCATTTATGAAAAATCAATGCGCTTAAGGAAAGATTGATTTCCTAATTCAATCAATTTTAATCTGGAAGAAATAGTGGCCAGTATACATTTTGCTTCACTAGCTACAAAGAGTGCTAGATAACAATGTGTTTTGTAGAAAGTGAAAATTTTAATCATTTAAATTTTACATTTAAAGATTAAAAAGCTTAAGAATATCGTGGGTATGTTCTTTAGAGCTTAAAAGAGGTCATAATGATCTTGCATGCATCATGAAAGACACTTGAACATAACATACTGAAACATTTACTTCGATATCTTTAAAAACTCGGTAAGCATCAAAATATACGAACAGAATCATATTGCTCCTATTCTATATATTCCGGGGAGCATTTGTTGGTACACTACGAGAAATGGCATAATTACAAATGCTGTAGGGAAACTTTTTTGCTGATAATAGTTCGCTCGACAACTGTTTCAACTCCTCAAACATTCGTATTAATTCCAAATAATAATTATAATAATAATAATATTTATAATAATAATAATAATAATAATAAGTCAAAGCAATATATTTGCTAAAAAGTTACAATTTTAAAACTACAAACTAAATATTTATAATTATTATCAGTGCATTGACGTTGACGTGTATCACTTTTTGTATCGGTATTTCGTATATCCTAACTGGACGTGTACCTGTATTTCGTGTATCTAAAAATCGAGTATTTCATGTATTTTTTGTGTATTTACAAACTAAACTTCAATTAACAAACAATTTATACAATGAATGAAATTTGAACTAAAGCTTCTAAATTTGTAAGAGAAATGCTGCTAGATCTGAATTTGCAAGCAGAAAACAGCCCATGAGTTCTAAAAAACTTAATTTGTTATATTCCAAATTTTTCAAATCGGGAAAGCTAATGCTAATAAAATATATTATTAAAAAAATAAGGCAGTATTTTTAATGTCCACACAAAATTGGGATACTGTGGAACCTAATAATTGCAATTCAGGGAAGAAACAAGAAATTGTTGCTTTTACAACTAAAATAAATGTGGTGTGGATAGGTTGGAAGGAATGTGTAGAAGCAGTTGAAAACAAGTGGTAGGGCACTAATCAAGAAATTTGTAAAATATAATCACCGTGCTAACATGTGCATAAACAATATACATCCAAGAAACAAATACTGGGAAAATTCTTTTACAACAACATCTTGCAAACTGTGGAATGATTTACCTATCAGTGTAAGGAAAGCCAGCGATATAAATGAATTTAAAAAACTGTTAAAACACAATTTATTAGCAGAACAAAATAATAACAGAATACTTAAATGTTAAAACTGTAGCGAAACTTCTTATTTTTAGTCCATTTTAATTGTAAATATCTGTGTGCATTTTAATTTAATTATTGTAGCTTAGTTTGTAGTATATGTATATCTAAGTTCTGTGTACATTTTTTGTAAATATGTATATATCTTATTTGTACATATGCAAAGAGCAAACAAAATAAAGCTATTGAAGATTATATATTTGCTAAAAAGTTACAATTTTAAAACTACAAACTAAATATTTATAATTATTATCAGTGCATTGACGTTGACGTGTATCACTTTTTGTATCGGTATTTCGTATATCCTAACTGGACGTGTACCTGTATTTCGTGTATCTAAAAATCGAGTATTTCATGTATTTTTTGTGTATTTACAAACTAAACTTCAATTAACAAACAATTTATACAATGAATGAAATTTGAACTAAAGCTTCTAAATTTGTAAGAGAAATGCTGCTAGATCTGAATTTGCAAGCAGAAAACAGCCCATGAGTTCTAAAAAACTTAATTTGTTATATTCCAAATTTTTCAAATCGGGAAAGCTAATGCTAATAAAATATATTATTAAAAAAATAAGGCAGTATTTTTAATGTCCACACAAAATTGGGATACTGTGGAACCTAATAATTGCAATTCAGGGAAGAAACAAGAAATTGTTGCTTTTACAACTAAAATAAATGTGGTGTGGATAGGTTGGAAGGAATGTGTAGAAGTCTATGTCCACAAAAGCAGCATCATGAAGATGGCCAATAGATGCATTTTCCAATTTGCTGGACCTTTCAATGATAAATGTCTGGTCTTAAAAATTTTAGCACAATTATCATAAGTCCATCACCTCTACCTATTCGATTCTTAGAAAAAACCTCAAAAAATTCGTCTCTCTGGATTAAACAAGTTAGGGTCGATATTAGGCTTAAACAAAGTTTCTGTAATTAAGAAAGTAGCATTTTTTCCAATTTTTGTAATCCACTTCAAGAAATCATTTCTGTTCGAATTTAAGCTTCTCGCGTGAAGGTATTTCATTTTATTAGAATAGTTTTTCAATTCGCGTTCAATTTCGGACTTACTTAGGATAGGATCTGGATTTGTTTCTATGTCACCGGAAGTGATTAATTTTAAGAGAAGAAAATACTTAATACGCTATTTATGAATCAAAATACTTAATTTGATAGCACACGGTGGAGTAATTGAGATGTACAGGTAACTGTTGTCTTTGGATGTGAACAAATGTATAGCATTTCGGCAAACAAAATATATAGCTTGATAATACATAAGAAAATTTATCGTTTTGATTGATTTAGTAATTCTAGAGATGAAAAGATGGGGTAGAAAGGAGCTTGTGCCTTTGGAGTAAGAAACGTGTGGAGTACGGAATGATGAAGCAGTAATTTGGGGAGGAGTGAAATGATTCTAGGCTATGAGTCATTGGTTCATTCCATTGCCAGAAAAATGAATCCCATCGTGAGCTATGGAGACTACAATTGATGGTTCTTCGCGATAATATGAATTTTTTGAAAACAGGAATGACTTTGATCTTGTTTGTTGAGATGCTTGATAGGACTTCGTTAAATACATCAATGACATGATTTTGTTGTAAGAGTCAATATTTGGAGGCTGGAGTAATTTCTAAGAAGTAGATGAAGTGTGACGAGAATTTAAGACGAATCTGTTCAACTAGATTATTTGATGGATTTTACTTGACTTCGGAGTTTGTCAAATTTTCTTCTAGGGGACTGAAGTGGATTTTTAAGTGAAATATAACGGTTTGCAGAGGGAGAATCGAACGTTTGTGTTAAACAGGATGCATTGATTTGGCAAGCAGATTTGGTAGAAAACTGTGTTGCAGCATTAAAGACAAAGTTGAGATTTTGAAAAGAAGTAGAAGGTCTTCAGCGGCATTTTCTTTGTTGAGGCGAGAGAACATTTGGTGTTTTCTTTTTATCTTTAGAGAAGATGACGCATCAAGTGTCGGCGCACCAGCAAATAAGCAAAAACATAATAATAAAAATAATAATAATAAAAATAGAAGTTGGAGACAGGTTTTATTACCATAAGCCACAGGGAGAAGGTTAAGATACTCTGGTACTTCAACATGCAGATGAGCAGAGTGATACGAGCATGGAGGCCAGACATAGTAGTGGTAGACAAAGAGAAAGGATTCGGAATAGTGATAGACATAGCAGTAAAAAGGACGGGAATGTAGAAAGTAAGGAGAAGGAGAAGATAGACAAGTACAGGGAGTTGGCAGAGGAAATAGAGAGGTTGTGGAAGTTAAAGAAGGTCGAAGTTGTCCTAGTAGTCTTAGGAGCACTAGAAGCAATGAGTAAGAAGCATAAAAGATACTTGGAGGAGGTGTGATTACCGACGTGAGGAGTTGACGTAATGCAGCAGGCAGGACTGAGAAAGTAATGAGATATTAAAAATAATAATAATCATAATAATGTGAATCATTAACATGACATTATCTATGTAAAGTTTCTCTAATTGAGACTTTCAAAGATGTTATTTTTATGGGATGCAGTAGTCTTTTGAAGTTTAGTATTGTTCTTCTCTGCCTTTTTAACTCACGGGAAATTTGTTGCAGATACAATGTCTGCAGCTCAGAATGTTTATTTTGATCATATTTTGAAACATTTGTATTTCTGATTCCTTAATTTTTCAAGCAAAATTTGAAAAAATTTTTGATGAAATTGCTGGTTAAAGTTTCGCCATTAATTTCGATATTTAGCAGTCCCAGTTCGTATAAATCACTACAAAATAAAGCCGACTTGGAGGTTTGTTGCCAAATAGTATTATCTGCCAAACATACTAACTGCAGCAATGTAAAGCCCATGCTACACGAACAACTTTTGTCGCCGATTTTTGTTGGAAACGAAAATCGTTCGTGTAGCACCCCTCTTCCACGATTAAAATCGGGAGTAATTATCTAGACTAAAGTTGTTCGTTCGGTCCAACTAAAGTTGGCGACAAAAGTTGTCCGTTCGGTCCAACAAAAATTGGACAATAAAAATTGTTCGTGTAGCACCCCTTCCACCAACTTTAGTCGTGAAGTAATTAAATGACAAAAGTTGTTCGTGTAGCAGGGTGCTCCGACCAAATCTAAGGTCATTATTACGATCACTCATTTAGAAATGTAAACAAGCACATTTCATCAGGCGAGGTTTAATAATAGTCAAGAAAATGCGAATACAGATATTGAAACAATATATGTTCTTTGAATAAACACATTAAAATATAACATAAAATAGCTTGTTGCTAATGCATATTCCAAAAATTTAATATTGAAAAATATTTTAATATTTTAGTTCAACTGTTGTTAAATGAGCAATATTAATATTTCATATTATAAATATTTCTGCATATTCGGATATTCTTGTAATTCTTTCTTAAATATTTTACAATGAAATAACTGAAATAATAAAAAGTTGTTGTAACAGTATGCTACACGAACAACTTTTGTCACCAATTTTTGTCGCCAACTAAAATCGTTCGTGTAGCACCCCCTCCCCAACTTTTGTCTAAAACTAATTAAATGACTAAAGTTGTTCGTGTAGCATACCAAATCAACAACAAAAGTTGGCGACAAAAGTTGTTCGTTCGGACGACAGAAATTGAGGACAAAAGTTGGCGACAAAAGTTGTTCGTTCGGACGACAAAAATCGGCGACAAAAGTTGTTCGTGTAGCATGGGCTTAAGGTTCCGATCTGTAAAAAGACTTGGCAAGAGAAAGTGAGTGATAATTGCACTGATAACGTTATATTCGAAGAACATCATGACGTTCGATGACAAAATTTTAATCTGCATCCTTTTAATAATCATTAATAGTGCTTTTATACATGCTGGATCCAGTCACAGCTATTGGCAGGGGCTGACTATTTATCATATTCAAGTAGTAATGAAAGTAGCATTCTTCACCCTAATTAGCATTGGCAACAAATTGAAATTTAAAGTTTTTGTTTAGTATTTTTGGTATGATCATATCATTGAGTCAGTATCAGATAAATTCGAATCTGCAAAATGACAGATTTCCCGAAACCTTTTATTGAGATGTGAAAATTTTTTCATGTATGCCTATATATATATATATATATATATATATATATATGTATTCATGTATATATATGATGTTTTTAGAAAAAACAACCAAAAGCTAACTATAATAGTGCAACTTGTGCCATGTTTCTCACATAATATTTAATAAATGTATATCAAAATATTTATTGCTTGTGATGATATAATTATATGTGTATAATGCCCTGAAAAAAAGCTGCCTTTCTTAATTAATTAGCAAAAATTACATTGTGATTATAGCTTGAACAAATTAAAACTTGTTTCTGCCATAAATTTCATCTTTCTAAGAACAATTTACAGTGATTTTGATTGTATCTAGACGACTATCTGTAGTTTAAGTTGTATTGTATAGGCGAATTTTTTAGAGGCTAATTCTAAAAAGTTAATTGTTAGTAATATAATAGAATAGCACATCATTATTTGATTACTGTAACTTGTAGTAATGAGAGTATTTAGAGATGATTTCCTGAAATATTGCAAAATATTTCAGAATTCGATGACTGCTGCTAACATTATATTGAATGAAAGAATTCCCTGTATTGGAAACATTCAGTATTAGAGCATGAAGGTACTAAAAGACCTATTACATTTCTGAAATTGAACAATGAACAGCCTTAGAATTTGCAAGACTAAGTACTGTAACAGTTTTGAAAATATCCGGTCTCATATATTTTAAAACTATCAGATCATAGATGCTTCAAGAGATTAGAAATTTGAAGTATTAGTCAAATAATTCAAAGTTATTGTTTCAAAAAGTGTTCCTGCAATATTATGATAAATTTTATGTCAGCATGATTAGGAAGATTTGTAGAATTAGTCCGTACGGGTTTATTTATTGTAGTTTTGATTCAGTTCAAGTAGTTGAACTCACGTTTCTCTAAATTGCTGGAGGGGTTTGGTTCATGCCTTGACTTTAATTAAAAAATCCTAACAATGTTCTTCTCAATGACAAATTGCTTAAAATATTTACTGATTACCCACATAATGCTGTCAGTTTTAATTATAATTGTGTTAGCTCCACATCATTGAGAAAAACCTAGTTATCACTGTGCGACAAACGAGGTCACAACCAATTACGCTTTTCACCAAAAATGATGTATGAAGTTTGTGGAAATAACTAAACATCATGAAATTCACAAAATAAAATTTCAAGCATTTTTCTTCCACTTAGCATATGCTAGGTTAGAATCGAAATTTTCAAGAAATTTTGAATTCTTTTTTATCATAACTGCATAAGAAATAAAACAATTTCCCAAGCATTGCATTTCAAATTTATATTAATTTTATAAAGCATAAAATATTGATATGCAGCATTATATTATATATATGCATATATAATATATATATATATATATATACATAATATTATATATATAATGATATATGATATAAATATATATATATATATATATATTTACACATATAAATATGTTTAAAAATTGCATGCGTATACAATGATTTAATTCATGAAAAAAAGATAGCAAATTTCAAAGTTATAAAGAATAACATAGAAAGATCTGAACATGTCAAATCTGGAAACATTTTAGATCGAGTATTTACATTGTCCTGCCTGTTGGAAAAATTTGAGCATATAAAAAATATGGACAATTGAGAATTTTAGTCAATATCTCATTGTTGATGAAAAGTTTCTTGAAAGTTTTTCAATTTGTTGTTGTCAAAAGTCAATCCATAATCTTTCAGTTACAACGTTTTCTTGAAGTAATGTACATGAACTTTGACATAATAATGTTCAATTGTTCTACATATTGAATTATACAAAACGGTTGGGTATAATCTTCGTAATTGTAAAAAAATACATCGTGCATAAATTGTGAAAACGATTATTGTTCTGATTTCGGGTGAGATAATGTTCTTTGATAATGCATTATACAGGTTGGACCATAAGTTTGTATACAGTTAATACAAACATTTAAATAACAAGAAATAGTGAATTAAACACAGCATGCTCTTAAGACCATCATTCCCACACTCGAACAGCGTCCTGATTTCAATGAAATGTACTTCATGCAAGATGGAGCCCCACCCCATTACGCGACAATTGTGCGTACATTTCTTGATGAGCAATTTCCTTCACGCTGGTTCGGAAGACGTGGTTCGATTGAGTGGCCTCCTAGATCGCCTGATCTCACACCAATGGACTACTTTCTATGGGGTGTTGTCAAAGATGATGTCTATGGCAGAAAGCCTACATCTGTTCCGGAAATGAAACAATACATAACTGATTCATTCAATCGTATCACGGAAAACAAAGAGCTGTGTTCCAAGGTATGTCGTGGTGTTGAACATCGTCTTGAAAAATGTGTTACCAATGATGGAAAGCAATTTGAACATTTGTCTTAATCTTTGAATACATACTGTTTGTTTTTTATGTTTTTTTTGTTGTTTATGCTGTGTTTAATTCACTATTTCTTGTTATTTAAATGTTTGTATTAACTGTATACAAACTTATGGGCCACCTTGTATATAATCAAGATACATCAATTATGATAGTCCAATTGTATTACTTAGATGTAATGCTCACATAGAGTTAAACAGTCAAAATAAGTTAGATGCGATAATTAGTCATATTACAATATCGAATTATTACTAGCAGGTACAAGAGTAAACATGTTTCATCAAAATGACTTAGTATGAAGATGATATTTGGACCAAACGAGGTATAACAATATGATAATAATTTGATTGGTCTTCTCAGTTCTTTATGGCAGTTAAAGGTTTTAAGATAAAGTAAAAAATTATTTTTTAAGTAATCAATGTTACGATAAACTTAAAGCACTTATTTGAATTGTATTGTTTATATGGCTAATTATTCTAAATAAAGAAATTTAACATGTTTGATGAACTGTGAAAAGACTAATTGCAATAATGGAACTTTCTTTGTGTACCATTGCTGATAATTGCTAGATTACTTTTCTCTTTGTTATTGTCTAATTTTATTTTATCTTAACTATATTTTTGTTATGCCTATGTTATTTATTTTGTATTTTTGAAATTTATTTTTGAAAATTATTATTATATTCATAAGCGGTGTCCACAAAAATTTATCTGCATCATGAAGGAATCTTCAGAGCTGCAGAATTAAAAATCACAGTAAGATTTATTAAGATATATATACTAAAGTAATATTTGTTAATCACCTTTCATTCTGAGAAACCTTAAGTAATGAATTGCTACTCAAATTAGTATTATTGAAAAAATTATCATTTGTTATAGACCATTCCGATAATTATATGCAATATCTAAATTCCACCTCACCTCGACAAAAAACTATTTTTAATCTAAATCTGTTTTTTATAGTACTAATTTATTTATATAATGTACCTGAATTGTTTGAAGAAACAATAACGACTATTAAAACCAATAAATATTATTGTGTTAAATTAACTAGTTTAGTGTTATGTATCGACTGACAGTTATTGGCCTGCCATGAGCTGACAGCTTCTTTTCCAATATAATGCTGTCGGCATATCCAATATCATGGATTGTAAAAATAATTATTGTAATACCTTAGTTATTTAGTTTATTAATAAAGATGTATTTACTAAACATAAATCAATGTTTATCATTTCATAATTATCTTGACAATTTACTTCATTTTTTACTAAATTTGATGAGGAAATTAGAATAGATTAAAAAAAACCCCCTTTAAAAATTTGCTAAGTATGCAAAACTGATAAAATCTACAAAAAGCGTTTTAAAAGTTTTTAAAAAAATCACATTTTTTTCTAAAATTTAAATTTGGGAAAATTAAATTTTTTTAAATTTTATAGGGTTTAAAATTTTTCATCAAAATTTAAAACCCTCGATTTTTATTTTAAATTTTTTCCCAAAGGGGAAAAAAAATTTTTTTTTTTTAAATTTAAAAATTTTTTTTTTTCATGTGCTTTTTTTGGTTTTGTAGATAAATTTTGTGTTTTTTTTTAGTGATTTTTTTAAAAAATAGCATTTTTTTTTTTTGAAAATTTTTTTTTTTGCATTTAAATGCGTCTGTTTTTAAAACGATAAATTTAAAATATAAAATTTGGAAAAAAAAGAAAAATAAAAGAGTAAATTTTTTTAAAAAACTGTAAAAAAAAGTTTTTATGAAAAAATAAAAAAAAAAAACTAGCATATTTTAAAATTAAATTTTAAGGAATTAATTTTTTTTCGTAAAAAAAAAAATTTTTTTTAAAATTTGAAAATTTTTTCAAACCCGAGCGGGGGTTTTTCAAAAATTTTGGGTTTTTAAAAAATTTACCCTTTTATTTTAGTGTTTTACTTTTTTTTTGGGAAAGCCCCCAAAAATTTAAATTTTTTTTCTAAAATCAAAATGAGAAAACCCAAAATAAAAAATATTTTTAAAAAAAAAAAGGGGTTTTGGGAAAAAATAAAATAAAATAAAAAAAAATTTTAAAAAATTTTCCCCCAAAACTATTTTAAAACCCTTTTACTTTTTAAAAAATTTTGAAAAATAGATAAATTTGGGAAAAAAAAAACATTTTAAAT
>CABFPE010000006.1:611074-636922 GCA_900660155.1 Hofstenia miamia | reverse complement strand
TATATATATATTAATTTAATTCGTAACAAAGATCCAATTCAATTGTTTACAAATATAATTGCCAGAAGCATAACAGCTTCTACATTGGTGAAACCAAAAAACATTTGAAGACACGAATTCAAGAACATCTCTGTGGACACTTACAATCCGAAATTTATATGCACTCAAAAATACATAAAGCATCAACATCTGACTTTAATATTTTAATGAAACACAAATACACCAAGATCGCAGAATCAATTTATATTAAGGAAGAGAAACCTAATTTAAATACAAAATGTCATCAAGCTCTTCACTTGTTTCAGTTTAATTTAATTTAATTAATGATATGTCAATTTATATTTTTAACACCAAATAATTTTTGTTTTTGATTGACGATGATACAGTAAGTACCGAAAGTACTTTCATTTAAAATTTTCGTTGTTTTTTCATAAAATGATAAAGAAGTTTAGTATTCAAACAACATATATATATATATATATATATATATATATATATATAAGAACGTTAATTTAAAGATAACACCGAATAAGTCCAATTTAAAATCGATATATTGGCAATGACCTTTTATCCATCATATGAAAATCAATTAATGCAAAAACATCATGAAAATTACAATATTACTAAAGAAATCGAAAATTGTTACTATTTTTCATCAATTAAGACCTTTGAGTTGTTTCAGCATAAAGAATATATTCCACCAGTTTTAGCCTCATTAATAGCATATTTGTGGAAAAACATACATCGGTGAGAATGTTCGACATTTTGAAGCTCGGAAATCCGAACATATTAATGGACATCTTCAATCTGAAGTATTTGCGCACATTCATAACATCAATCAGGACAATTTTAGAATAATTTTAAGATCAAACAAATAAAAAATATCTGAAACTTTACTAATTAAGGAGCATGAAAAATCATTGCTCTTAAATAGACAAAAGAACATAAGATCTATTTATATTAATTAATTATTGTATTATATTGTAAAATTTCTATTAATTTCTCACAAATTTTATTATTATGCATATGCATATACCATGTGCATATATATATATATATATATATATATATAGCGTTCAACCAAACGGACTTCAAATAGTTAATTTTAAGGAACTTGTACTAAAAGATTAACTTCTATCTACCTCAAATTTACTAAGGAAGTGTAGCTCTTCTTGTCATAGATGACCAAATTTCCACTGCGTTCCTATTTGGATGACAAAATGTAAAAACGGTTGTCTAGGCCGAATGCCGAAACCATGTTTGGTAGAATTCCCCTTGCTTCACCAAGCTTGACTGCTTTGAGTTTCTGTTTATTGGGAGATGTTCATAATCGTGTTTGACAACAATGTTGTACTATAAGATAGAAGATCTGATCCAGGCCATGAATTCAGTATTGATAAAAATTTACACAAGTTTATGCGGACTCTTTTTAAGAAGAGATGCTTCAGGTTCTTAGAAGCTAATAGTTCTCATTTCGAAGGAACCTAATGCTTTTTAACTATTATTTGCAAGTAAATGTTACATATGATACAGGAAGGGGATTCACCCCTCCCCATAGCCCCCATCAATGCTCACCTGGCGCTTATTCCAGGAGAGCATTACAAAAAATTACCAGAGATATAACAATGAGTTTGAAATTGTTAATAGCTATATATATATCAGTTCTAAAAATAGTGAAATGTGCGAACATTTCAAATCATAAATTTTATAAACAGAAATGATTTTATAAAGATATAAAGGACACGGAAATTTAAAGTGCTTCAGAAATCGCGAAATAATTAGAAGCGATTGGCCAGGAAAATCAGCATTGATATCATTCATTTACCCGCCAAATCAATATAAATCACTTTGCTTTGTTATTAGCAGTTCATGCTACTACATTTAATAATAAAGTTGAGAGTGGGCATAATTTTACATTATTTTAGTGGCTGAAGCAGTTTATTAGCAGTAAGTCAAACAAGCTCACACTGAGTCATGTGAACACGTAGTCCTGGCTTAACGTGTTTATGAGCGTACTATTGCAAAGGGGGCTCATCCATACTAGACAAAAGCTGCGGAACATGGACATTAGTTTACTAATACTTACGGCCGACGAGAAACATACATGTAGTTTCTTAGTCAGTCTTAACTCTGTATTCTGCATAGATATACATCAATTGACAACAAAGTTAGTAATCTGAATATTTGTGATTTATACCCAGGGGTCGCGATTTTAATCACGATTAATCGTATGAAAAAAAATTTTGGCGATAGATTAATGTACTTCTGATCAAAAATATTCAAAGTACAATATATTAATTGAAAGATATTCAAAATAGAAAGTATCAACTATTATTGCTATTTGAGATTATTTCCTGAAGTCATTTTACTCCACAAGTGCTTGTTAGGGTAAAGAAATATTTGGATCTCCAAGTTGAGGGGTAATAAACGATTTTGGTAATCAGATAGAGCATAACCAGCTTTGCTGAACAGTCTCTCAACCTGATTAGAAGTCGGCGTGACAAAATCTAGAATCTTTATATAAAAAATTAGGCGACATCCGACGCTTCCTAAGTATGTTAGATGCCTAATCATCATGCTCTTATTCTATGTCCGATGTTAAGGTTTGCTTTTGTAAAACATATGACACAAGAATAGTGGTCATAGATAAGATCAAACCGAAAATGACAACACGTAATTGAATGCATAAGCATCAACTTAATTGGTATAATCTAGATTAATCGAGCATGCTGTTTACGATTCATCTAATCTACTTGACCGGCACAATAAATTATTTCATCCGATTAATCTCGATTAATCGCGTTGACAATTAATCATGTTGGATCCCTGTTTATACCTGATGCAATTCATCCTCCTAAAATTGAATAAAAAAGAATCTGATGGTGCATTGCTGTTTCTATTAAATATTAAAAACTTACGCTAATGTAAGTTATGAATGAAAATGCAAAACATCAGAAATGTCACGAGTGGTACAAGCATTTTAACTATAGAAACTAATTTGTAAGCTTCAAACATTTTCATTGGATTGTCTTTGTACAAAATTGCTTCTAAATCGAAATTTATCAACCTATTTATTATAGAAAATTCTCTACTTAAAAATGTTAAGCATTGAACCGTCATATTAGAAATAAAAACATTTGTGATCATTTCTAACGTGACAAGAATACTGCAGATTTGGTAGAGCTTATTGATAATTATCAATTGCATAGCCTAGGTTAACTTTGCTAACTTAACCCTTCTACGTCGTTACTTTTAAAATATTGGGCATCATCATTTGGGGTAACTTTGCTACCTCAAATTATAAATTCCATATTATTTAATACAAAATAAATTTAAAGCCACATCAAACACAACTCTTTAATGCTTAGGAATTTCCTACCTCCAGAAATTTAATATTTAGCAAATCCTTGAAGAAGTCCCAGGATCATGTTTATCAACATCAGTCTCAGCAGCAAACAGCCACTTAGTATTCTTACTTTTGACATGGAGTTCAGTCAATTGCAATCTCTACATATATTTGTCTTTGTGCAGTCAAAATGTTCAACACTACTGTTGACACCTTGCCAACTTTCATGCTGGATCTAGTGAAAAACTCTATCCCAATATTTTTTTGCTGAGCCCTCCTTGTTATATTATGATGTTATGTATGATGTACAGTGTACATATTTTGCATCTTTGAAAATGTCAGTATGCAGACATTATTTTACAATAACATCTTCAATCAGGTAAAACAGCCGTTGTTCCTTCTAGGTCTCCTCTTCTTTTTATTTCTAAGGTAAATAATACATTATATCTAGTTATTGATTGCTCTCATTTCACTAAGGAATGTAATCCTATTACATCCTACTTGTTTTTGTTTCCTAAGTCCTCTATTCTGCCTTTAAAATATTTTTGTCTACATTTGGAATAAAAGATTGCTTTTTCCAATCTCAACATAGTCCCAAATTTTAGGTATAAACTTTTAAATGGTCTCTATAGGTCTCTTTTATTTGATTGCCAAATGTCAGTTTTCATCAAACCATATTCTTATACTAATTAGGAAATTTTCTTTCATGGACTCACATAGATTATTTGTTAGTATGTTTTGATATGTCACATTATAATAAGGTCATGAAATGGCTTCAGAAAATTTGTTCTTTTGTTAATCAAATCAATGATTCAGCTGGCCTATATTCTGCTACTGATTTTCTAGGTTTTCATGTTTTAATAGGTACTCAACACATTTCTCTTATGCCTGAAAAAGAGGATTTAGTTCACATCCTCACTGAAGTTCTTTGCAATGTGTTTCCTTGAAGGCTTGATACAAGATAATAGATCACATTGTCTTTTTTGGCCTCTTATAGAATCATACATTATGCTTCACACTTTTAATAACATCACACATGATCATTTTCCAGTTGCTCAATCCTTATTAATGATTAAGATCTACAGCATGGATATGTGGATTCCATGGTCCATTCTTCCTGCTTCCATTTCAAATGATAATTAGTATTAGGATTCTTCTGAATTATCTATTGACATTGTCAATCCTCTAAATAGAAAGTTGTCATATCAGGTACTACTAAGTAAGCACAACTTTTATTTTGGTCATTCTTAGATATTCTCCTGGTGATACTATTTTTAGTGACAATCAACTTCTCATACAGGGAGCTACTCTGGGCAAGCTCTATTTTCTTCCTTTCTTGATTGTAGTCACAGTCCCAATGATTATTCAGGCCAAATGGATTTCAATCCTAGACAAACCAGCAGATGAGACTAGCAGAATTCATTATTATATTCAATTTCTTATTAATATTCCTTAGCTTCCATGTCCTTATGTTAGTGCAATTATTATTTGTTATTTTTTAATATGTTAACTGTTGAAGCTATGATTCTTCAGTGTTTCTGAGCTACTTAAGCAAATCTTTGTCTGTTACTATATAAACACATATGTTAGTTTCCATCTTGTTATTAGCAGCTTTGTAATTGATGAAGAGAAAACAAAATTTTAATCTACAGTTGAAGAAAAAATATATAAGCACGAATTTAATCCATGCTGATAGACAATCATGTACAAATGTAAATTGAATAACAATATATGATTAAGGTGGTTCTTAATTTGTGCAGTGTCGATTTTTTGGTAATAGTATGTGAAAACCAGAATGAGGACTTGTTGATTACTACCTGGATGTGACAATAATTTGAAATAAATATATTCACATTGTGATTTTTTTGTAGGGGCTATAGATTCCCATTGGTTAATTTCAGCCTAAGCTTATGAAGAACAGGGTCACATTCATAAATAATTGTATTAACACTGATCAGTTTCAGAAACATGTTGACATATGATGGTGTGCTATTAAGTGGTTGTTACATGATGGGCTTTGTCTTGGTGCAAATGAACTAAGTTAAATGCTCTTAAGCATTATACACAATGGGTCATGTTCCAGCACATCCTCTGAGGTAAATTGTCTAGTTTTGGTGTAGATAAGACATATGTAAACAAAAGATATCATTTTAAAACATAGATGAAATATAAACAGCCATGTTTCAACTAAAATATAGACTACTTTTAATTCAACATTAAATATTATATTTAGTAAATCAACAAACTACAACCTCAATCAAACAAATACAGCCATGTTTTTTAGTCTTGTAATAAATATACATATACATATTTAATATAATACTAAAAACTGCATGTTACATCAATTATGTTTACAGGGATCAGCAAAATTTCTTAAAACTTTGTGATTGTATAAAATATTTCATATTAAAGTTGTTAAGCAGGGCATTAAACAATTGAGTGCACTTTAATTTTTGGATAATAATTTGAAAATATGTAGACATTCCAATTTCAAAGGGATAAACTTCTGCAATAATTGTACTTGATTTTCAATATTATTTTTGTATCAATATTTGGGATCTCAGTTAGCTTGAAATTCTTTTCAACTAGGTTAATTAAAACATAAAATCCATTGTAAAATCAACATATTTCTACAACTAAGCAGTGAGGAATGGATTAAAATGTTTGGTGTAACCTTGGTGTCATTTGCCCCTTTGAAATAGAAAATTTTTTATTTAATAGATTGTCCCTGAGCACACAACTATTGTGTATGGGAACAAATGCTACAGTTTGTGCATTTGACTTCAGTGTTTTGCTCTACTACAAAAGCCCATCATGTAACATCAACTTTATTATGTATCTCAACCTTACAATTTATTAGAATGTTTGAAATTTATTAGAAATTTTCACAATGAAAGCAAATTACTAACAAATTTGGAATCAGTGCCATTGAATTCACCTAGAAGGAGCAAATAATGTAAGAGTAAAGGAAAAATTGAAATTTGCTATTATTTAAAGGTACAAATTTTAAAATATGATGAGGGTATAATTTTCTGATATTCTTAAGTTCACAAAATAATGGAGTAATGCTTAAATTAGGCCCCTGCGAGGGCTTGGGTTTGTTCAAGCTCGGGCTCGGCTCGCACTTTTAAAAACATTCAGCTGAGCCTGAGCTGAGCCTAGAATTTCCAAGCAAACACGTGTAAAATATATTAACTGTTGGCTTAATGTAGCAGCATTCATTTCGATCATAAGTTTCCAAAACTAACGTTTTTCCATATATTTATGCGTTAGAATTTCTTGTACTTTTATTCAATAGTTTTTACTTTTACAATACAATATATATATATACGAATTTTTTTACTTTTGCAATACAATATATATTTTTTTACTTTTACAATACAATATATATATATACGAATTAAGGCTTGGCTCGGGCCCGGCTTGAGCTCGGGCTCAGCTCATGCCAGAATTACTGGGCTCACAGGGGCCTAGCTTAAATGTATTTGAAAAGTTCTGATTGATCAATATAATTTCAGTAACATATCTAAAAACAATCAATAATTTTGAAATGTCTGTTGAAAGAAGGCAGTGCTTTGTCCCAGAACACACTCTACATTAATAAATGATCTGAATTGTGTATTTTTCTTTGTTCTAGTCAGTGAAAATCTTTCAAATCAGCAGTTTTTTTTCTGACAATCCCAGGTTGTGCCATTTGGTTTCAATGTCATTATAGAATGTTTCAAATGCTTTATTTGAAACCTGCAAATGATGTTGCTCAATTTTTATCTTAAAAAGTACATTGGGATTTAACCACAATGAAATGTCTATTATCTTTTACTCCTCATAGCTTCATTGAATATAGTTTAATATTATTTAATGACAGAACATCAAATTTAGCAATCATAGAAAACTTTGATTTTTTGGAATTTCCTCTACTATATTTTGAAGTGATAGCTTCATTGCAATCTTAAATAGAGAAAATCATGTGACCATCCATTCAATGTCTAAATATTAATTAAATAACAGATTTTGGGTAAACAGGAAGTCCAGTGTACTACAAATTATCTCCTAATAAAGAGGTCTACTGTCAGTTTAGATTTCTCTAAGAATTATATTGATATTAATAGTTTAAATGCTTCCCCATCCTTGAAAATGGTATGTGTCCCAAGTAGAAAATGATATATTATATTTTTTAATTATATGACAAATTCATGCCACCTATTGACCAATTTCACAAAATTTGCCTAAAATTGTCTATTTTGCTACATGCTTAGAATTAATGTATGTGCTGTAACAAAAAAGCTTGTTTTTTCACATTGCCAATTTATGATCAAAATCATGTAAATATATCATACACATTAAATGTAAAAAGCACAGGTAATATATTGTCATATGCAATCGTCATCAGTTGAAATTATATTTAATATGTTCTTCAAATTATCAAATGTGGGAATCAAAGTCATCAGCTTTTAAATATGTAAATACTCCTTAATATTATCATGATTTTCATCTGTGGAATTAAGAATCTTAGTTCTGAAATCATCAAAATCTGTCAATCATATTTATCCATCAAATTGACAATAGGGAGTAAGGAGGCTGTGGCAAAAGCACAATCCCCTTGTTATTGACTCAAGTTTTTATGTAATTAAAAAAAGCTTTCTTTTCTTTACTGTTGACAATTGCATGAGTGTCTCCTTTGTTCTCATAACACTATATTGATTTTTAGGAGTTTTTAGCATTTCCTGCATTTGATATATGCTGTTCTTAGTCATAAAATAATTTAATATAAACAAACATTTTTTCATGATTCAATTCTAAATTGCACTAAATATTTTTTCTTAGAAATATGAAATCCAGTTACTATTGCCATGCAAAACTTTATTTCAATAAATGAATTTGAAACTGAATATCCAAAAATATCAAAATGAATCATTTTTAGATGTTAGGCTTGCCATTTCACAGCAGCATAGCTAACATTATTTAAATAGTAAGCAAACAACAGGCCAATCACCTGATAAAATGAAGAAGCCAATTTTTGAGCTAACTATGAACTAAGCCCAATGTGCTGTCATAATGCACCCTAATGATTCTTACTTCTATAGTAAATGATGCCACATCACACAAATTCATTAATGTTAATACATTTATCTTAGCATTTACTACTTGACACTATGCTCAAAAAATCCAAAAGCATATGCACATGATTCAAATTCAACCTGCTGATAATTTTTTAGTTGAATGATAGGTGAAATTATACATGTATAATCATTACAATAATTCATTTATGCTTAGGAACGCTACTTTAAGTTCTGAGTTAAAATGCTGTTAAGGTATTTAATGAATTGACTGCTTTGAATTAAATAGACAAGAATAGTTAAATAAGTAGAGTTTCAAGTACAATAATAAGTGGCTATTGTCAGGTCTTCTAAATGTCAATTACCAGAGTTTTATTAAGTTGACAATCATGTTGTGATTATTTATCTGATTATTGTTTTTACTTGTTTACAATTTTTATAAGTATATATTTATTCAACAGAGTATTGTGACATAATGTGGTAACAAAGAAATAAAACAAGAGGAAACCAAGACTATTAATAAACTAATAGGTTGTATGATGAATTTAGTTTCATCAGAATTATCTTTGTGTATTATCAGGTTTGATTATATATGGCAACAGAAAACTAAATGCTTGAGTGCATGGGTATTTCTCAGGTGTTCCCCCAATTCACTTAAAGGAATTTCAGAGCAGCTGCACAATCAGCCATTCACAACATAGTGCAGCTAGTAGCCTGAAACTCAATTTGTGTTCATATGGTAGTTATACTGATAGGAGTTCTTATCTGTTTAACTTTATAATCCATTCATTTACTGAAATAAGAACGTGTCATCAAATAGCTGGAAAGCTACATTTAGGTTAACATATTTTAGATCCAAATTCTTACAGTATAATAATAAGATCTGTGATATTATAAGGTGCCTAAGAGCCCCACTACAGTATTTGCCAACTCAGGTAGTTGCAAAGTTCACTTATCTTACAGACTGTCTAAGACCTTATTTCTGTGGGCTGTATTGATTGTTTACATGTACAGATGGTTCATATATTTATATTTATATCTAGGGTCATTCATATGTAGGATCTATAATAAGCTGATGCATCCAGGTTGCAAACATTCTTTATTGCAAACTTCCATCATAACAAAAACAACAAATGCACTCAATTCCAATTACCATGCAATAAAAGCACTCCCTTGCACTGAGGCTTGTTTGTGAGTCACAATCTATTCCATGGCAACTGGTGATTGTTTGCCATGTTTGTTCTTCCTTTTGTTGCATTGTGCAGCATCAGGTTTTGACCCTGATGACATCAAACTGTAAATCAAAATGGAGTTTAATTACTGGTTATATTATAAGTAGTTGTATCAATAATCTTAACTGATATTATTAATTGATATTACTTAGATCACATGCTTAACTGTTTGAAATGGTACACATTGTAAAAGGAGGTTGTTAATGTTAAAATTGGTCTAGCCTTACTCAATATTGTTCATTCCAACAATTGTCCAGATTCTACACTATACATGTTAAAATTTTGTTTATTTACTCTATCTTGTATTTATTCTGTTATTTAAATTAAGATAGATGCAAGCCTAAATACTTTGACATCTGGAATTAGTAATATCTTCATCAAATTCTCAGCATCATGATTGATTTTTGCAGACTAAGCTCATCCTTGCACTATCATTCTCTTTCTTTATATAAAGAAGTTAGTGCAAACATGTTTATAAGCTATTTGATATTATTTAAATGTAATGGTAGTAATTCATACTAAATGTCAGGTTGTGAATATCAAACAAATCAAATGAAGAAATGAGGACATAAATAATTCTATTCTTTATCTTCTTTGAAATGTGAAATGTTCTAGAATGTGGAATCTTAGAGTATATTGATGATATCCTCATAGCAAGCCATACATTCAAAGAACATCTGGAGAAACTCCACTGAACCCTAGACTTACTGAATAGTGCTGAATGGAAGGTAAATGCAACAAGTGCTCCCTTGTACAACTGCAAGTGGTCTTCCTTGGATGCATAATTCAGCATGGAAAGATATTGATAAAAAAGGTTTGCAAAGGATTTCTTAGATAGAATTGAAACACCAAGAACAAGAAAAGATATACAACAGTTAATGAGTTCCTAAATTATTATGGGATGTTTATCCCTGAATTGGCAAACAAAACAAAGTATACATCTCAACTACTGAAGAAGAGTGTTGATTTCCAATGGATGTGGCAAGAGCAAGAGAAGCTTGACTGCATCAAACAAGAGTTGAAAAAAATTCCTAGTCTAAATACTCCTGATTAAAAGAAGCCCTTCATGATTGATTGTGATACTAGCACCATGGCTGTCAGCTTAGTACTGAGTCAAATCAAAGATGGAGTAGAGAGCCTGGTACAGTACTTTAGTAAAAAATTAAAGCCCTCAGAGATACATTATGGAGCCACAAAGTGTGAAATGCTCAACCTAGTTTAGTCCTTAAGGAAATTTCATTACTTTATTTTCAGTAGACCATTTGTAGTGAGAACAGATAATAGTGCTAAAGAAATTTTCTAGTGACAAATCAAATATCCTCATGAGCTGGATCAAGTATTTAAATGACTTTTTGTTTTCAGTAAAGCACTGTCCTGGTCACCTTAATTTAAATGCCAATTATTGGACAGCCCTGCCTAGTTACAAGTTAGATCTGAAAAAACCAAGTGAAGAAACATTCAAGTTCAGTTTCATCCTGACCACAGAGTATGATCTCCTGCTGGAAATTAACACTGACTGCCAAGGCAGGCCTGTTTTGTAGATCATGATCAAAGAGGAAATCACCATTCATGAGATCATTAAGTATTAACACCATAACAAGATCCTTTGTGAAATCATCATGAAAATTAAGAAGCCTTCAACAAATTTCAGCCTGATCACAACCTGATACTTTCATCTGTATAATTGGCAAATCAACAACAGAGGCTTGTTGTATACAAAGAGCTGCATCAACTGCCTTGCAGTCCCTGAGTACATTTGACAGCATCTTGTAGTGAAAGTACATGAGTGTGAACACCTCAGCATTATTCAAACTGAAAATATGTTCAACACCCACTATGTCACCATTGGTGTGAGCCACTGTGATTGATGTCATCAACAAGTGTGAAAAAATTTTTACTACAGTCTAACAGCCATTTTCCTGAGCAGAGAGCCAAATTTGAAAACTGTTCTACAGAACACACCAATGAGATTGTGCATATGAACCTTTAACAACTGTCCAGAGATGATGATGGGTATCAGAACTTATTAGGCTTAATAGACCACTTTACAAAGTATGCCAGAATCATTCCTCTAAACAGTATGACTGCTGAAGTCATTGGCTAGATAATTATTAAAGAGTGGATCTTAAAGCTGGGCCTAATGGAGAAGTTATTAATGGAACACAGTCCTTAATTTGAGAATACCCTCATTCAAGTTTTGATGTGAGAACTGGAGATCTTGCATGAATTCACAATGGTGTACTACCCCCAATCCAACAGGCTAGTAGAGAGATTGAACAAAATGTTAGTTAAGCTAATTAGAGTCATGCTGTCTTGAACTGCAGGGAAGAACTGGAGGTGCATCATCAAAAGGATAGAGTTCTTTTACAACACTTTAGTACATTCTACCATCAAGATAAGCCCCTCCAAGGCCATGTTTGGCATGAGGCAATAACTGCTCTTTCAATGATGTACCCAAAATTCCATGAAAAAACAATAGATGGATATGTCAGGAGACTAATCAATGACATTCATGAGGTACATTTAATAGTATGTCACAACACCAACTCATCTGTTGTCAGACAGAAATGAAATTTCAACAAAAAACTATATGGAGATGCCCATAAAAGAGGTGATAAAGTTTTTACATATTTTCAGTGTCAAATAAACAATACAAATCAGGTGAGAAAACTTGCAATTGGCAAAGTCCTTTTATGATCAAAAAGGTATTAGACCATAACACATATGTTTTGAATAATGGAAAATAGGTTCATTTTCAACAGCTCAAAAGAGCCATTAAGGCTATAGAGAATGTCATCATTGATGATGATAATGAATTTATGTTAATTAATAATGGTATTAATGTATATGAGCAGTTTGACAACCTCACAGAGTTCAGTGAGGAAGAATTTGATGACATTGATTTTGATGCAAGTTATGATAAAATTATGATAATAGTCCCAATATTTGAGTAATGCCTCAACATATGGCTAGAAATATTAGTAAATTTGATCCCACTGTGTGGGACCTTTATCTCATCTCTACTGTTTAGTAATGATGAAATGAAAGAGGAAACAACACAAGTCACCACCTCCACCATTACAAAGAAGGATCCACTGGAGGATGGACACAAGCCACAATGCTTCTGCAGGATGTGAGAGACAAATTTCTCTGCCCAAGGAGGCCTGTGATAGAAAGTGGGGATGTAGAGATGGTTCTGAGCAGATTCCACATTCACTGTGGCAACAAATGGCTCAGCAAACTGGAGAGCAGATGATGGTTGAAGCCTCCCATTCCAATGCATTGTAGAGTGACAAATAGCTCCACATGCTCAGGGGGAGTTGGTGATTCAGGATAAAAACATTAATTCTAATTTTAGTAATTCCAATAATATGTTAATTAATGTAAGGGACCCCCATAGTGACTTGATAACCCCCTTAATCTCCCAATCCTTTCATTTAGGTACTGCAAGTCTACCATTTACAAATAAGTCTTGCCATAATGAAGAAAAAAAACTATGTTGTCCAGAGTTGGTGACAAGATACTCCACCCCTATTTTCATTTTGACACAAAAACCCACCAGAGAAAAACTCATCCAGAGTGATAATCCAGAGTGTGCTTTCATTGATGGGAAAATGACAATCTGAGATATCTTCCAAAAAGGGCAGTCATACATGAGCAGTTGCAAAATGTAATGGATTACATCACCCAAGCAAACCCCAGAGTACTAATCCTAGTTCAGTCTGTAGTAGATTTAATGTGGACAAAGACTGTGGAGACTATCACAAAATATTACAATGTACAAAAAGAAATCATTACTTTGTTAAGGGCTGAAGTTTATGACCCAGAAAAAATCACACAAAGCCAAGTAAATGAATTCTGCTCACCCTTCATGGATCATGCTACTCATGGGGGATCACTAAGAGAAGTTGTCATCCATTTTTATCCACATATTCAGATTAATGCTTTCAAGGCCCACACATCAAACATAGATGTGGCCATGACACTAATGATTGCTCTGAAAGGTTTGCAACTGTACAGCATTTTTACACAAAGGCTGAAACATCTGAGGAAGGACTGCCCCCATTGATCCTTGTCTCAAAACAATCATATTATTTCACCTAAAGAATGAAGTGGTCACACAGTGTGAAGCTTTGATGCAGTTAATGAAACACTCTCAGTTCACAGAATGGTTAGTTGGGATGAAGCCTTAGCAGTGCTAATGGTAGAAGAAAAACAACAGTTATTAGCTGGTCCTCTCATCTGCATGTTACTGCAAACTTAAATCAAGTAAGGGGGTGTGTAGAGTCACTTGGGAACACCCAATGTTAAAATCATTTTATTTGTTAATTACATTAATTTTCACTTTATTACTATCTGATGATGTAAATTTATTAATGACATTTATTTAAATTGTAGTATTATGCTAATAGCTGTTGTCCACATGTTATTATTACTCAATTAATTTGTGAGGGATCATTCCAAAATCATGGATCTGCTTTAGATTACAGATATGGTTATATATAGGCTTTAAAACTTTGGCTTTCAAATTCAACATGTACATGCAACTGATAATAAATAACACTGTGGTTAAATGATGCCTGTTGGCTAGCACAAATGCATGGCAAACACATGCTATTTAATTATTGGTTGAGATCTAAGAAAACTACTGAGACCTTTTTATTTGGCTAGATAATAATTAGTTAGACATATAGCAAAGCACCACACATGAACATTTCTAAACCTTTAGCTATGGACATCACTTTGGCATGATGCCATGGAATTGGTTATCTTTGATTTTTGTTTCTTTCTTGTGGAGATCTAAACAGTTACTAGTTACAAAGATAAAATACTAATGTTTTTTGCTTACCTGTTAGTTCTGTTAGAATCACTGTTGCTCTAGTAAATGTTCACCTAAGTGACCTTCTGCTTTGACATTAAGTCCTCTGGCATAGTTCTCCCTAGCTTCAACCCAGTGATTTTACATAAGCACTAATACAGTAAATTTGATTAGGGATAACTTTAAGATGAGATTGCAAATAGAACCACATCAACTAATGCAACCTGTGATAGGGCTCTGACTTCATTTGTATTCTACTTCTTATAGTGGCCATTTTCTTGAGACAAGTCATCAATGAAGACAGACAAAATCTTCATAAAGAAGTTTTTGTATAAGAATTAGACACATCTAGAGCTGAGCCACATCATTCCTTGCAACAACAATTTTCATTGTAATCATTCAGGTCAATAACTCTGTTGTTGACAGCCACTACAAATATAAAAGAAGACATAATTAAATCAACACACAATGCTATTACAGTGATAGCATGAACAACTGCATTATGCATTCTTGTCATAATTTGATGTCTTACTTGAAATATGTGTAGAAGCAGTTCTCCTATAACAATAACAATATTATTTAGCTAAATCAATTAGGCTCTGAGTTTCCAAAATGACCTGACTTTTGTAGTGTGTTCTCATCCAATGCAAAAATATATATATAGAATTTTGCATAAGATATCTAATTTATAAGTCATTGAGAACACCTTGCTCATGAAATTAGCTGCCATGGATGAGGGGGTAGTACATATAGTGTGTGGTAATTAAAAAAAATCTGCACAAAAACATAATGTTTAGTTCTAAGCAGCTCAGCATACCTTTAGTTCCTCTAATATCAATGGATAAAAATTATTTTGAAGGTTTTAAAGGTCCGAAGTATCTAAGTTAGTACAGTCTTTATTTTTCAGAATGTTTACTCTAATCTTAAAAATTTCTGCTTATTAAGTTATACCTAACACTACTTAGTTACTATGTGAGAAGTTTTGTTTTGTGTACATAAGACCATATCCTTATGACTTTTAGTTTACTTAATTAGTTGTAAAATAGAATGAAAATATGATTTTTATATAGTCTTTTGACTGAGCTCAGAATGTAGCATAATCCATCAAATAAGCTGCTAAAAAAGACAGTAAAAGAAAATTAAGGAAATAGAAATATGATTAAAAATTTATTTAGCAATTAATTTAGCAGACAGTAGCAACAATAAAGCTTATGTTTACAGAAGCATTTACATGAACAGAGTTGGAAGAGCTACTGAAGCCATACAATCAATTAGCTATAGATGTTGAGTGCATAACAGCAAGGATAGACATCAAAGAAGAAATACAACTAAGATTAAGCTGGAGGGGATTAACACAAGCATTTTGGAACAGCATTTCAGAAGACAAAATGAATTACCCCACCACAATAGGCCTAGATACAGCACCAACAATGGAAGGCCCATATCCACATATCAAGATGCAAATAGAGATGAAAATCCTAATCTGCACACTGCTGGAAACTATTGCAATACCAATGGTCCTCCCATGATGGAGACTACCAAAAGAGGTTAAAGTAGTGAAGACATTCCTCCATGAGTTCAAATCATATGTGAATACAGAAAGGAAAGCAAAAGCTATGATAGAGAGAGATGATTATAAAAGATCAAAGGAAATAATGTTGAGAAATGACAATAGAGAGAGGGTCTACATTGAAGGCATGATAACGCCAAATCAACTCTACACACAAGGTAGACCCATTAATGTACAGTTGCAAGATCTTAGGAAAGAGATAGAAGAACATAACCCAAGAGCTATAATGCTTTTCTCTGGAGTAAATGATATCATGTGGACGGACATCTGGGAAAGAAATTACCACTATTATGATGTCACAAAGAGAGTAGAGATTGTCACAATGATGCAGATCAACAAGAACAATCCTAACAACATAACAGAAGAAGAGGTAAGAGACAACATCAGTTTCTTTTACAAAGATGTGGCAAATACCCAGAGTCTAAGAAAAGTATTCATGTTCTTCTACCCTGACAATCAGATTAGAGAAGACCTAGCCCACATGAGCAGAGCTGATGCACAGATGACAGTGATGATAGGCATCAAGGGAATACAGCTGTACCAAAAGTATTACAAAATATTTTCAAAAAAGATAAATGAACTATGAGAGATCATGCTGATAGCAGAGGATATCCAAGAAACATGATTCCTGAAATATGCTAATACGGTTACAACAGAAAGAGAAGCAGTCCTTAAGGTGACCAAACAAACCGAATTTGAGAGAACCTCATGGGCTGATCAACAGGCAGAGTCAATAATTTGAAAGGCGGATGCCTTGGTGCATGGAAAACAAGCTGTGCTGAAAATAACGCAAGCTGAGGAGGGCATTGTGCCATAATCCAAACAAAATCTCAAAAAGCTGCAAAACTTGAGGCAGAGGGGTTTAAAGTAAAGGAAAATGATTAAAAAATAGTGTAATCAAATCAATTAGAATTATTTTAGATTTTTTTGTATTTTGCAACTAAGAAACAATATGTGTCAGAAAAAAGATATTTTTATCTGTTAATAAAAATACTTTTTTACTAAATGACGCTTTCATTATTTTCAGCCCCCATCTTGGCAGAAAGTTTAAATTTGAATCGACAGGTACTTCTTTTGGAAATACTATAAATAGATTAAAAACCATTGTAAGAGTTTGATAAAGAATTTTACTCAGAATTCTTATTTTGTTTCATATTAACAGTTTGATTATTTAATTTGATGTTGAGCTAATTGAGCAGTGTTTAGTAGTGGTCTGGAAACATCACAGGGAATGATTCTAGGGTCTCTGTGCCAGATCCACAAAAGTGCACATAGGTTAGTTATAGGGGTTTTTCTCTCAATTAGCTGACTAGCATTTCTTTATTTCATGTATTAAAATAATTAATTGTCAACAAATGGTTGGATGACCAAAACCTAGGAGATATATTAATACTATTTTAGATCTAAATTGATGACCCATAATTGACTGATAAAGTGACCATACATGTAATAAATTATAAATGTAAGGTAGGAAGTTGTTCAAACTAAATATATTTAAATAAGCCAATATGTTTTTCAGTAATGGCTACATGTAATATTAAATGAACAACTAGTAACAAGTCAGGTTGCAAATAGATATAACACTTTCACAAATAGAGTTTAAGTCGAGTTGTGTCATGCTTTGAGTATGCACTGAGCTAAAGTAGGGTACACATAAATTGTATCAATTGAGCTGAGAAGTGGTACTCAACCAACAGATGGAATGGTGAAACTGGTTGTGGAAACCTGCTTCAGGCAGATGCCCAGTAAAAGATCACAGCAGACATCACTGCATGGCTTCATCACCTAAATAGTGAACAGTTAATCCCAGTTATGTAAGTTATCAGAAGTAACAGTCAAGGAGTATGTAATCAGTAAATCCTTACCCACAATAACACAGCTAACATTATACAGTAACAGCAGATAAACAGTGATAATGCCTGGTAGAGGATGTTACAAACATGCCAGAAATATGATACCATACAACAGCATAGTTACTGGCAATATTCACAATGGAAGATAAAAATCTAAGACTATGTATATCAAAAAATAGGCACAAATTGACAAAAGCAAAGAAGTTTGAAATAGCTCTGTCACCAATCAATACACAAACAAAAAACTGGCTACTGATAGGGCATGTGGAGAAGATAGAATCACCTAGTAAACTACAGAAAAAAATGCAGGTCCTAGAAAAATGAATTAGCAGAATAATTTTCAACAGAAGTCTGATGGGAAAAATGATGGTGGTGGAAATGACAAACAGAAATCTGCCAAATGAAATATTAATCAATTTTTGAGGAACCAATGAAGAAATATATGTGGGCACAATATCAGAGACACATTTAGACCAACTAGAAAGACAACAATGGTTAACAACAAAAAAATCATTAAGAGAAAAATAGCAAGTATAGTGGAAATAAGACAATTGATAAAAGATAAAAACATTCAAGAGATAATCACAGAACAGATGAAGAGATATGAAAAAGAAAGTCCAAGATTCTCATTCACAAAAATAATAAGAAGTACAGAAATGATGAAAAAAGATGATATAGTTCAACCAGTAGAGTTTGTGAAATGGTTACAAAGACACAACAAAAAATACAACAAGAAGAGGAGCTGATCACATCAACACAGCTGCTATTATCCCCTAAGACACAAGAGAAAATCAATAAGAATACCATAGTGAAATGGAGAGAAGTAAGTACAGCCAGCACAATGGAATGGAGCAATACTGATGATGAACAGTTCTTAGTTGAAATTAAAATCACAAAAGATTGAAAGGCAAAATTAAGGCTAGAAACTACCAACAAATATGGGAATAACATATGGTCACCACAATGAAATTAATGTCCATAGAAGCATTTACAAACATAGAGCTTAAAGAACTTCTAAGACCATACAATCAGTTAGCAGTAGATGTTGAATGCATCACATTGAGAATAGAAATGAAGGATCAATTACAAGTAAACCTCAGGAAGAAAGGGCTAACACAAATGTTTTGGAACAAATTGTGAGAAATCAAGATGAATTACAGCAACAATAGGATTAGCAACAGTGCCAATAACAACTACACCCTACAAAGAAATCAAAAGAATATAGAAACAAAAATATTAAGGGGTGCACCACCAGAAATTATATTGATCCCCATGATATTACTGAGATGGAGACTACCAAAAGATAGAAAATTTGTAAAAGTGTACATGCACAAATACAAATCATATGTTAATACAAAAGAGAAAGCTAAACAATTATTTGAAACCAAAGAATATAAAAAGTCAAAAGAAATAATGGTCAGAGATGGTAACCAAGAATGGGTATACATTGAAGGAGCAATAACTCCATACCAATTATACACTGAAGGAAGCCCAATTAATGAACAATTGAAAAATTTAAGAGAGGAGATAGAAAAATGAACAATGAATGCAGTAATACTATTTTCAGGAGTAAACAATAGAATTTGAATGGACATATGGGATAAACAATACTGCTATTATGATGTGAAAAAAAGGGTAGAAATAATCACAATAATGAGGATAAACAAGAATGACCTGAATGAGATTACTGAAGATGAAGTGAAAGAAAATTCAAGTTTCTTCTATAAAGATTTGGCAAATACAAGGAGTTTAAGAAAAGTATTCACATTCTTCTACCTGGAAATGTTGCTTCCTGAAGAGTTTTCACATATAAGTAGAGCAGATGCACAAATGACTTTGATGATAAAAAGGAATGCATTTATATAAAAAATTCTATGAAAGATTCTCAGAAAAAAATGAATGAACTATGAGAACTGACACCATTCTCAGAGGATATAAAAGAAGTGAAATTTCTAAAATATCATAACATAGTGAAAATAGAAAAGGAGGCTATGCTAAAAATAACAAAACAGCTAGAATTTTTGAAGATAAGTTGGCATGATAATAAAGCCAAGATGATCATAACAAAAGCTGATGCACTCATACATGGAGAATGTGCTATGCTAAAAATAATGCAAGCTGAGGAGGGCGTGTAGCATAATCCATCAAAAAGCAGCTAAAAAGTCAGTAAAAGAAAATTGAGGAAATATAATTAAAAATTTTTTTAGAAAATATTTTGATGTATTTTGCAAATAATATTTATCAAATATTAATGTGAGAAATTAGTGCTTGTTGATAATTGTGTTGTGACTAATTTCAGAGGGCAAAATCACTTCTTGTTAGTCTTAGCCAATTTGGCAGATGATAAATTGAATTTCAAATCAACAGGTACTTGTAGAATTTTACTATAAATAGAGTAAAACCATTGTAGAAATTGTTGAAGTAAATTCTTCATAAATTCTTATTTTTAGTTCAATAGTGGTTTTATTAATTAATTTCAATGTCTAGCTAGATGGTTAATGTTTAGTAGTGGTCAGAATCCCATAATGAGAATGATTCTAGATTATTTGCCCCTGACCATGAACTGCACTTAAGTTAAGTATACAAATAGGAGTTTTTCTGATTACCCATTTAGCTGACTACTATTTCTCTCATGCATGTAAGTCAATAACAAGTTCAATATAAGGATAGTAATCCAAACATAGGATTTTGTATTGTCACTTTTCTAGATCCAAATTATCAATGATAAAGTGACTGTTAACAAGACTGTTTATGATATTACACATATTACATGTAGGATAGGAAGCTTCTACTTGTTTAATTAATTATCTATAAGGCAATAGTTTTCAGTAATGGCTATTTGTACATTATTTAATTAAGCAGATAGTAACAAGCCTGGTTGCAGTATATTAGTACACTTTACAAAATGAGTTTAAGTTGAGTTTTGTCTTGTCTTTAGTAAGCACCATGTCATGCTAGGGTACACATAAGTCATGCAATTGAGCTGAGTGATGGATACACTTCAATGGAAAGATATTGCTGGAGTTGTTGCTGATTTAGGAGAACAGCATCAGGCAGATGCCCAGTTGGAGATACTGCCAGGCTACTTCACCTAATTAGTGATGGTTAAATTGTCTATTAATAATGGTTAATGGAAATAGTTAACAAGAAAGCAAAGAAGTGAAAGACCATTAGATCTCTATCCACTAAATCACCCCTTGATCAAATAGATAGATTTAAGTAAACAGATGTCAAGCCTGGTAGGAGATGCTACACAAGCTATTGAAAATTTACTAAGTATTCTTTTGTGTAAGAGTTAATTTAACACTTAATAATTTTTTAGCATAGATTTATGTAACATTTTTTTTAGAAAACTCCCAAAACATAGATCAAAGAAAGTAAACAATCAATTAATCAACAACTAAACTTGATATTCATTTAATATTGTAAACATGTGTAGGAAAATAATTATGAAGAAAATACAATTAATCTACTTAATTCTGATACATTAATTATATGTAAATAATGTGCTTACAATTTTAATTTGCTAATCATAACCATACACTAAATATGGGATGATTAACTTTGCATTAAACTAATTGATAGCTACTGTAGAATAGATTAAAATCCTTTTGTAACTTAATTAAACATTAGTAACATACAAATATTGAGCACATAGCAATCTTCTAATATAAAAATTCCTAGACAAGAAAATTTAGCCTAACTAGTTAATGAGCCAAGTTGGAAGAATACTTTAGAGGTGCAAGGAATTACACTATCTGATGATCACATCAATCTAACATAATTTAAGCTTGCAGTAGCCTAATTGATATTAATTCAAAAACAACATTCAGTATAATAATAATAATAATAATAATAATAATAATAAACTTTAATTAAGCTTACAATACAGTAAACTACACTAAAAACTACAAAACTAAAAGAAATATAAATAATTGTTAACATGAAAGATATCAATCTGGGAATATGGTCTTTGATGAGAATAATTTTAGTGGATTGTTTTTTCTTAATTTTAATGTAGCATATTCAGTTCTTTTGCTAATGAATTGTTTTAGTAGATGTTTTTGAGAGTATTCAATGTGTTGGTGTAATGCTTTGTCTTTTGCTTTAATGATGTTAAAAATAATTAATATTTTAGTAATATTTAAACACTTTCTTGTATATGTTGTTAAGTTTAGATAAAAATGTTTCTCATTCACCTGCATATAATTGTATGCCATAAATTATAGATAATTAAATAAAATTTCAGTTTCATCTTGATTTAAGAATCTTTTTACTTTTAATATTATATAGAAATTTCTCATTAATCTTTTATAAACTTGAGCAATATGTTTTTTAAATGAAAGCTTGTTATTTATGGTAAATCCAAAATATTTAATTGTTGTTACTGAGGAATAGCAATGAATTTTAGATATATTATCAACAAATTTTCTCTTCAATGGTATAATCATTTCCAGTGACTTTCTATAATTAATTTCAAATTTGTTTTCTTCATACCAAGATTTGATCTTATCATTAATTGAATGTGTTAAGTCTAAATTTTCAAGAGTTGGAAGACAAATCAGTGTATCATCAGCATACTTAATAATAGAACCATTTGTAATATTTAAAGAGTCACAATTTAAAGAATCAATTCATATATTGAACAGAAATGGGCACAAACAGAGCCTTGAGGAACACCTTTGTTGATCTTTTCCATATCTGAAAGTCTGTTATTTATTTAACCATTTGTTGGCTATTCCTAATAAAACTATAAATCCAATTGACAATGTATGTATTTAAATGTGTTACATTGTTTAATTTTTCAAATAAAATATAGTGATTTACATTGTCAAATGCTTTATTTAAATCAAGGCTGATTAATCTTACATAATCATAATTTTCATTTTTGTATGACAGAATTCTATTTTGCAGTTCAAGAACAGCATTTGTTGTTGTTCCATTTGTTCAGAATCCATGCTGATTTATATTTATATGATTATTGTAGATATCTTTGATGTGAAAATTAAATACAAGTTTTTCAAAAGCTCTTGACAATAATAGATTACTTTCAATAGGGGAAATGTTAAGCAATTATAATTATAGCTTAATGAGAGCAAAGATTGACATGACTTAGAAATAAGGTGGGCTCTACTAAGCATTGCCATTTATTGTCTTGATTTAACCATAAACTAGCTGACAGGGATGAGTAAAATACAATATAGCTCCTTATAAATCATATGTATTTTAGTATCTTATATAATATAATTCTAGTCTTGTGCTTTCTGTTTGAAATTTATTGATCTAAAAGATAATAAAGCTAAGCAGTCAATATTATTCATTTGTTGTATATTTTTTGTGTTTCTTTATTAATTTTAATAATTTTTAAAAAATGCATTAATTTTAAATTGATCAATTTATATTATATTGGTATTTAATTTTTTATATCTAAAAGATTTTGTAAATCTCAATATTTTTCAAATCTTGAAAATTAATTGAATTCCTAGATCCCAAACACTGCAGAGCTTCATAAATTTAAAATAGTTTAATCTTGATTTAATCACAGTAAGCATAACACATATCAAATCTATGAAAACTTTATTTTAGTACAAAATTTTAGTAAAACATCAGTTTAACAGAAAATTCAAGATTTACTGAGCTCTGACATGTTATGGACAAACAGCTTACCAAAGAATTTATCCAATTTATATATTTAACAAACAGTAGTGAATGTTAATATCACGTCCATTTTCTAATAATAAATGTTGGTTCAAACCCAGCCAATCAAGTACTGCTATTGAATATTATTATTCAAATGTGCAGTTGAGCTAAATATCAAAATGTTTAAAAATTTAAATTATTATATACTTGACATTATGTTTAAGATCTCCAAAAAAAAATTTAATCTTTCAATTTGCATGTAAAGATTGGATTGAATGTGTATTTACACACACTTTTTGCTGAAAATGATGCTACAGAAAAAAACTGGGAAAAAATTATTTTAATTTGGCAAAATTATAATTCACCAAAATATATTAGGTATATCGAAGAATTGACAGTGATCATTTGTAATATGCATTCATTCCGAAATGTTAATGCAAGCCAATGAATTTAAATTTTTATGAAACTAATTATTGAAAATTAGTATTAACCATTAAGTTTGAATATGTACAATATGCAGTTGTAATTTTCTTTTACTTATTTTTTGATAATTAAATAATGAATGAAAATTACGTCTAATTAAGACTATTAATAATCATTAATATTTGCCTGCTGTATAAAGTATGTGCTTTTACTCATGTTCAATTATGGAAAGTGTTGTAAGTCCTGTTGAAACTTTAGTAATAATACTATTTCTTGGAATTCTGCGTGCATTGTTGAAATATAGTGTACAAGTGTTCGCAGGTGACTATTTTGTTAGCTTTACTAAAACTACTATAAATTTCGGAGGATGGTACTATAGGCGTATTTGAAAATTTGATGTTTTGCTTGCCATTACTATTTCACTTTTGTGATTGCAGATCATGTTCAAATGCAAACACAGTTTGCGAGGCTTCTAAATTGATTAAGTAGCAAATAATTTTTGCATTAACATTTACAACAACGATATAATAGACAACTGACCAAAAATCATAATTATATACATTTTAATTCTAATATAAAGTACGTAAGTCTAAGTATATAGCTAATGCTTGACATGCTCAATGTTTAAATAACAATATGGTTAAATTTAATGGTGATTTTTACTCTATAATTTTTATTTGTAATGATCAATTCAAATTAATTCTTATTTTTTTGCTTATTTATCACTGATATCTCTAAAAGGAATATTTAATCTAACCCTAAACATGTTTTACTTACACCCTTCAATGATACAGCGTTTATGCTCGATAATTTCGCATTTGTTTTTCTTTTTAAGGACAACAACAACAACAAGAAGTAGACTTAAATTACTCTTAAGAGGGGATCAAAAAAGTACACGAGGTAAGTCGCCTTTCTTCAGAGAGCAGCTCAAAACATCAAACACCTGTGGTACATGGACGACCTGAAGATGTATGCTAGTTCAAGGAAGATGTTGCAGAAGCAAGTGGAGACATTGGAGCAGGCAAGCAGAAATTCTGGGTTGGAATTTGGATTAGGAAAGTGTGCGACAGTGACAATGACCAGAGGCAAGTGCATCGATGGAGATGATTTGAGGACGAGCAGTGGGATAAGATTGAGGAAGTCAACGAGGTGTACAAGTACTTAGGTGTGATATAGAAAGATAGAACAGATCATGAGGAAATGAAGATGAGGTTAAGAAAAGAATACAAGAGGAGAATAAGTAAAGTACTACAGAAGTCAGCATTAAATGGGCAGAATAGTATAAAAGCAATTAATACGTGGGCGATACCAGTGTTGAGATATTCGGCAGGAATAGTTAGGTGGAACAAGAATGAACTGAGGGAATTAGACATTGAGACAAAAAAAAGATACTAGCAGCAGAGAGAGCATTCAACTTAAATGGAGATGTAGATAGGCTGTACATGGCAAGGCATAAGGGAGGGAAAAGGCTGCTAAGTGTGGAGGAAACTGTAGAAAGAGAAGCACTAGGGCTAAAGGAATATGTAGAAGAGCAACCTAAAGGGTACCTACTAGAGGTCACTAAGAAGCTAAGGAAGATAATAACTGAGAGTGAAGGAAAGACAGCATACAATAGTATGATGGAATTAGAGAGACAAACAAGGTATAGGCAGAAGGCAATGCATGGAGAATACTCTAGGAACACAGAAATGTGTGACAGAGAAAAAAGCAACAAGTGGTTAGAGGCAGGACTAAAAAGAGAAACAGAAGCACTGATAATGGCAGCACAGAGCAAGAAATAAGAACAAACTGGGTGAAGAAGTATATAGACAGAAGAGCAGAAGTAAGTGATAAGTGTAGGCTATGGTGAGCTCCTCGAGCTGAGAGGGATACCAGCATGAAGCTGTGAGAATAATAATAATAATAATA
>CABFPE010000006.1:547773-592239 GCA_900660155.1 Hofstenia miamia | reverse complement strand
CTCTAAGCCTCGCCAATGAAAAATTCACTGGCATCGCAGAAACGACCGAAGTAATGCCAATTCTTAAAATACTATTCAAAAATTGACAAACCTTTTGTCCAAAACGTACCAAACTTTCGTATTCAAAACTGTCAATTTATTGGGATGTAAAAAAGATTAAACATGAAAATTTTAGAATATCCTGGCTAATTCTGAGTAGAATCAGAATAAAATGAAATAATCAGTGGCAAAAAATGACAGCTTCGTTTGAACAGGGGTTAAAGTTAATGTCTTTAAATTGACTGATATATTGTGAACGGTTTCGTCTTTCAGGTAATTTAGTTCACCTGCAAGTACGCAAGATGTATGCTTGTAATTTCAATTACTCTATCTCACTGAAATCATCAATGAGTTAATGTATCTCTCTTAACTGATTTTCTTGAAAAAATCAATTCAATGAATTCGTGATCGTTTTTATTAGCTTTGCACATGGTTTAAGATTTAAATTTTAGTTTTACATGTTAAACAGTCCTGTTTGAATAAATCATGCATCGGAATGTTGATAAAACGCTGTGTACATTTCATTTGACAAATCAAAATATTTTGTGTTTAGTAATCGATCTCATTACATCCTACCTAATCACGAACTCCTGCTCAAATCCGCATTTTCTTCATGTGCTCAATGCATTCCGTGCTAGTTTTTTTACTACACTATTAGACAACAAATTGGTTGTTTCTTGCTTCCTATACCTAGTTATTAAATGCGGACAATATCAAATTATTTAAAAAAACACGTGGATTTACATATTTGTAAAGTTCCGTTATCTAGCAAAACCATAATGTTTGTTTACTGTGTGTTCATTATATAATGGCTTGTGCCCTGCTCTTACACTTTTGATTAAAATTATGTTTATAGGTTTATAAGAAAACTGTGTTGTATTTTTGCTTCAAGTCTAGTCCTGTCTAAGCACATAAATATCATAATTATAAAATAACCATTAAATAATAAACTTTTCTCCAAATACGAAAAAAATTCTACCGGTTACATTTAGGTTAAAAACGTGTGATATATATATATATATATATATATATATATATATAGCCCTATTAAGCACAGTGTTTAAATCTTAATAGGAAATTCTTTTTGCAGATGTTTTTACTTACATCGAATATTGTATGTTTTACTAGTGTAGCATTCATAAAATTGAGAGATTTACTCCTACATTTTATATAACGGCCTTCGTCTCACTTAGCTAGCCAAGTGTAGTAACAATTAGTAATGCAAAGATTAAAGAACATGATTGTAAATTTATAGACTTATTCCATTATCAAAGCACACATCGTTAAGCATTTTCAACAATTCTCCACTGAAATGGATACACATCATGCTTATGTAATTTAATATAAATGTTTGTGCATATGTAATCAGAGCAATTTGTATGTATCTTATCATGTTTTTTCTGAACTAGCAGACTCATGTAAACTTATTCTATCGTTACATATTTATTCAGCTGCCTCGACATTGTGTGTGCAATAAACTTTTATTAAATCCCACAACATTTGCTTTGAAAATGAATTATTAGTTTGCTAACTGATATATTAATATGCCATAAAGCTATCGTTTTGTTCCCCAAAGCTGTGAGGTTTTGTAAAAGCTAAATTTGTTGATATTAATAAATTGGAATGTTGATATAAAAAGATTTATTTCTTCATAACCATATTGCAATATTTTTTCAACGTTTTCTCGTGTTATTGAAAAAAAGTTTTATTTTTGACCACTTTCCTTTAATTGTTTATATACTTTCTCCATGCCAAATTCGAAATAAGAATTTTCTATCTTATTAACCTTAAACTGCCTGATATACATGTAAAGGGACACATTCTTTATAAAAAGGAAATTTGGAAATGGGGGCATAGGCATATCTATTGGCAAACGTGCTTTAATTTAGTGATGAAAATTTTGGACTAAAGTGCATTGCTGTGCCTAACTTCCGATTTTCTTATAAAAATATTTGGATTCTCTCCAAACCTAATGTTCAGCTAAATATGAGGTTTAACGCCTATGAAGTGAATCAGCGCGAGGTTGATATTTAATATTGGGGGGGGGGNNTATATATATATATATATATATATAAGCAGTCAAACCTCGGTTATCGAATATAATCCGTTCGAGAAGGCTGTTCGAAAACCGAAACAATTTTTCGTTGGACCCATGATTAGGGGCGAATACACGATGCAAAGTGTAAAAAAGTTGGATTTACGTAAATATGAACGAACACGTCTGCTCGGAATGAATTTTGATCGCAAATGCGCTATGGAAGAAACGTCCTTAGCGTTCGAGTTCTCTCGACTCGCAAGTACGCCGCGTTCGGGTAGGCTTGGCTTCTTTTGGTTTGTTCGAGAGCCGAAATTTGCTCGAGTTCTGAGACGCAAAATTCTCGAACATTTTATTATTGTTTTTAATTAAGCAAACATACACTGCACTATTAAATGTCAAACCAAGAAACTCGAGTTGACTCGAGCTGACACAAAATCTGTTAATGTTGAAATTTCGAGTTGAGTTGGGGTTGGTACTCCACTCGACTTGAAATTTCGAGTACTCGCAGGTCCCTATTGTTTTTGTAACTGCAAGTGGCTATTGATATTTGTCATCTCACTGCGTAAATTTGGCATTGAATGCACATTTTAATGTAGATTTAAATGCAATGGTTGTCTAATATTTCCTTGTAGATATCGTCGCGCATTCGTTTGATGACGATTCTCCAGATATTACTCCAGATGAAATGGACGATTCCAGTGAATATTGGTAAATAGTTTAATTTGCTAGACATATTTTTCGCTATGTATTTACATATGTAGTGTTCTTCTACCTTTAGACGTTTTAATTGCAGCCATAAATGTATGAATAACACACAATTTTATACAAATTCACTACAAAATAATATGTTCATTCATGAAAAATATTCTGAAAGTGATTCTGCGAGGATTTTTAAGAGCAGAAATATCTATAACTTTCTCAAAATCAGTTTCTGCTTCGTAATGAAAAGAAAGGCTAAGCTATCTTATCTATCTTATGCCTGTGTTGATCTTAAGTATGTGTTTAGATGTCGTTATTAAAATAATTTCTTAGTTATTTTTTTTAAAAATATATGAAAAAAGCAATAAAATTTCAAAAAATGAGGCAAATTTCTTATTAGAAAATATTGACGAGAGCCTAATAAACTTGTTCATAAAACAAATTATGTATGTTATTTTTAAGTATTCACATTTTGATTTAATGGATGAAGTATCTCGGTATGCCAAAAGTCGTTTTTCAGTTAAGAGCCTTTATTCTCAATAATTTGGCATTGGAAGCATGTCTAATTCCGCCAGTGTTTTACATTCCATTTTTCAAGTACAGTAATAGATTCATAATTTTTAACAGCTTATTCTGCACTGTGC
This sequence comes from Hofstenia miamia, assembly GCA_900660155.1. NCBI lineage: Eukaryota > Metazoa > Xenacoelomorpha > Acoela > Hofsteniidae > Hofstenia > Hofstenia miamia. The sequence goes on along the minus strand of CABFPE010000006.1, from coordinate 588,819 downwards.
ATAATGTGAAGATTTTTCGATGTAAATAGAAAAATATCTACATTCTTCGCTTGGCATTGTCAAAAAATTTTGATTTCTGAAAAATAGCGTTTTAAAAAGCTTCTAAAACCACAGTTTTTCATGTTTTTATATATAACCCATCTTAGCTGTGCGGCTACTCCCTATTTTCAGTGTTATGTGATTGAGCTGTTTACATGTAATGCGATTTTAATACTGGAAAACTTCAAGTGCTTATCTTGACAAGGGAAATAAGGAAAACCCCTAAAAATTTATGTGGACTTTTTTAATTATTTTGAAGCTCTACAAAATTATGTACAGCATGAGGCCATAACTATAAATTTGAAGAATTTTTCTAGGATGTTGCAGTTTTTTCCCCTTTTGAAAATAAAATGGGGGTTAAAGATGAAAACTATAAAAAATAAAAATTGGGGTTTTTAAAAGTAGGGGGGGCCCTGTCTTTTTAACCCTTTTTAATATCAAAAATAATGTTCACTCCATCCTACTATACATTTACGTTATACAGAAATTGATATTTGACAGTATCTGTTTATTAAATGTCCTTAATTAAGCACTTATTAATTTATCAACAGGCTTTTAATCTTATATTTAAATAATGAGATCACCATCATTCTTGATCGCTTGAAATTATTCAGTATTAAGGTAAAGAAAAAAATCTCATTCCTACTCCGTTTTTTCATGCTCTCACTAAATATACGTCAATTTCGTAAGACCTATACTTATCACCAGAAGTATTGAGAAGTTACCTTTGCACATTTTTTAACATCCGAGATATTATTGAATTTATTATATTTTACTTGTGGTTATTATCACTATTATATCCTCCACTATTACTATCACTCAGGGATCATTTGGAAAAAAATTTGTTTTTGGGAGCCATAGCCCCCTGAAATTAATACTTGTGTATTCAATACAACGTTTGTTTGCTATGCAAATGTGTTCAATTTAAATATAGAACTTTACAATGATTTTTTTTTAAATTTATTTCTATTATCAACTCGGGTCCAAAATGGACTGGTCCGCGGCAAAATTGCAGACTGTGAACCATGGGCGCGGACCGAAGTTTTCAATACTCTTATAGAAACGCAATTTCGAAAATTGATTGTACTTGAAAACAAAGTAAACTTGAAATAAGAACAAAACTAACAATCAGCGTCTTCTAAAGATGTTAGCTAGTCGTCGAACATGTGTCCTTTATCATTTGGTGCACCGACCACACCAACTGTTTGTCCATTGTAGGAACAAACAACATTTTTCCAACTGTTTCAGGATTAAGTTGTGCTCTCATTTTAGTATGTAGTGACTTGTGTCTTGAGAACACGCGTTCTACCTATGCCTCACTAACGATAACTTTCCTGAGGACCTTGTGAACAAAGCTGTCCATCGGTCGCACTATTTCAGATTCTGGCTCTGAAGAAATTGAAAGCATTGATATCATGTGATCCAAATTTTCCATTCGCTCTGGTGACAAATTATGAAGCCATTTTTCAGTGTTTTCACCAACTTCAGGGATTTCATTTTTGACGCATTTAACAATATCCGTGACTGCGTTTTTGACGTACTTTTTGTACGTATTCATACTGCTCACAGTTACTGCTGAAATGCTTAGATCGTTTTGAATAACTGTGTCTCTGGTCAAAAATTCAATTCTATCACTGTTGTTCTGCTGTGCATAATTCAGAAGGTCAACAACTCGCTGTAACCGGTCAACTACCTTCTTGATTATTGGGATTTCTTCATCCTCTGCAATTTCTTTTCGAAGTAGTTCCACTAGCCATTCAAAAATGGAGTTCCATCGGGTTTCCACATATCGACGTATTCTGCCGAGTCCAATATACTTTCTGACAATTGACAGGGCTTCATCTCCAACTGTTTTCATTAGATGAGCACCATCGCGGAGTTGTATTATTCAAGGACATTTCGTATTGACCGTTTGCAAGGCTAACTGTTGAGCTGGCGCATTGTCTCCAATAATCCCAATGATGTCAAAATCACGTACTTTCAGATTGTCAATTTCTTTTAAAAAATCATAATTGCACTTGATAACCGTAGACTTTACAAAGAACGTTTCACGTTTTTTGTCAGTGGCTGTGCAACAACACACAAATGCTTGTCATTTGTCACTTGATTCCTCCAGCCATCAATTGCCAAACATCTCTTCTTTTTCTTAATTACTTCAAAAAATTTGTCTTCAAATTCTTTGTGTAACTCTAGTATTCCATTTCGAACAGTTTCCGAACATACATCAATTCCAAAATCCCACTTGTTACCAGGGTCATCGAAAAACGAAAATTGTAGTGGGTGTTGTGCACAGCACAAAATAACAGCATACTTTCGTTTTTGGGTCAATAAGATTAACATTCATTATCCTTCGATTTCTGTTGTGGCTGTGCTGTTGTTCTCAGTGACCACATTGTTTCTCTGCTCTGCGTTTACAACCCTCCTTCAAAAAGTGCCTTTCGCATTCCCGTTGCTGATTTATCATCTATGTTCGAGTCTTTTCATGACCAGTCTACCTACCTCTCTCGTCACCTTGGCTTTTCCATTCGTCCTCATTTTCTTGTTTGTGGTGACTTCAATCTTCCTAATGTCTGCTGGAATGCGTTCGACTCTACTGACACTTATGAGTCTGCAGTTTTAGAAGTTTTTGCCTGCTATTCTCTTGAACAACTTGTATTTTCTCCTACTTCCAGCTCCTCTCTGCTTGATTTGGTTCTGTGCTCTCACCCCGATTATATATTTGACATATCTGTAATCCCTGTTCCTGCTAAGCTGTCAGATCACTCATTCGTCAGCTTCAATCTGTTTGTCAACTCTACTTCTCCATCTGCTAATCCGGCTGTTCCACAATATGCTCGATTTAACAGTGACTTTCTGTCACTTAATGCTGCTCTCTCATCTTTGCTGCCCGTTTTTAGTGATTCCTTCTCAGTTGACGATTGGTTCACTTTATTTCATCAAGTTATTTCTTCTTATGTTCCTCGTCGGCGGAAAAAGCGTGCTTCTCTTCCTTTCTATTTTTCGTCCCTTACTGTGCACTCCTTGAATAAATTGGAGTCTTACAAACGCCATTCTGGTACTACTGCTACTCCGAAGCTTGCTTCTCTCACAGAAGATGTTCTCAATTTTATGGAACTTGACAAAGTCTCTTTTCTGTCCAGCTTCTCGTCCGGTTCTCTTCAAGACTCTTATTCCTTCCTGCGTTCTCTTCATTCCAAGCCTGAGCTCCCCAATTTGAGATGGAACCTTCTTTCTGCTCACTCTGACCTGGAGAAAGCTGATCTGTTCAACGCGTATTTTGCCTCTAACTTCTCTGTACCTGTCTCCATGTGCCCTGGTCCGCCTGCTGCCTCCCCGCTAATCCGACTTTGTGATATGGTCTTCAGCGCCCATGATATCTCTCTCATGCTTAAATCTTGCAAGTTGTCTGGTCCTTGTTATCCTGACGGTGTTCCTTCCTTTGTAATTCATGAAACCTCCTCCACGCTTTCTATCCATTTAAAGCATCTTTACTCCTTCATTTGCTCCACTAAGCGCTATCCCGCCTGTTGGAAGACATCTTGGATTTCTCCGCTGTTAAAATCTAATCAGCTTCCCTCCTCGCAGGTCACGTCCTACCGCCCAATAGCTATTCTATCTCGACTGTCTATCATCTTTGAACGCCTTGTTTTTCGTTATGTATTCCCAAAAATTCGTCACCTCATCTCTTCCTCTCAGCATGGCAACCTTCCTGGTCGCTCTACGATTACTAACCTGCTCACTCTGATCGAAAACTGCTACTTTCACTCTGATAGTAATGATCCTGGTTGTATTATCTTTCTTGACATCTCAAAAGCGTTTGATCGTCTCCCTCATTCCATTCTGCTTGACAAGTTACGTTTATTTGGTTTTGATGTGGATTTCATCGAACTGTTTCAGTCTTACCTGACCAATCGCCACCAGTGTGTCAAAATCAACTCGTCTATCTCTTCTCCTGTCCCCGTTACTAGTGGTGCCCCTCAAGGCTCAGTGTTTGCTGTTCTTTTCTTCCTCGTTGCCATTAACGACCTCCCTCATTCTGTTCTCAACTCGTCTTGCCTGCTGTATGTTGACGACACTGCGATTTTTGATTTTGGTTGGTCTTTTGCTTCGAACATTTTTTCTGATCTTGAGCACTTGTCTACTTGGTCCTCTGTCAACCATCTTGATTTTAGCACTACCAAGACATGTGGTATTTCCTTTTCTGTGGCTCCCCCTTCTGATTTGCCTCTACCTGTGAACTTTGCGCCTCATCACACTCATCTTGGAGTTCAACTTGCTGCAAACTTAAATTGGACTGGACATGTGTCTTTGCGTCTCCGCAAAGCTAATTCCTCGCTATTTGCCCTTTTCCGTAATGTTCCTTTTAATACCTCGTCCGCTGTGAAACTCTCTTTGTTCAAGTCCATTCCTCGCGCCATTCTTCTCTACGCGTCTCCTTGTTGGTGGCCTTCTCGTGCTTTGTTCCACTCCATGGAACGTTTCCAGAAACGCGCTTTCAAATGGATTTCCTCTTTGGACTATAAAGACGCTCTGCTGAAATTCTCCACTCTCCCGCTGTCACTCTACTTCCATGCCTGTGATCTCCTTCTGTTCAATCGAATACTGACTCGCAAATTGGATCTTGATCCTTTTGATTTCATTAAGTTCTCTAATTCCTGCTGCACTCGCTCTGATGATGTTGTCACCTTCTCCATTCGTCGTACAAAGAAACATCGCAACCTTCACTCGTTTTTCAATCGTGCTTGTATTGCTGCTAATTACATCTTGAGTCGCAACCCTCCAACAGCGATTGATTTCTTTTCCCCACCACCGAGCTTCAAGAAATCTTTGATGGCTTTCCTCTTTGCTGAGCCCTTCTCCGACTTCGCCTACTCTTCCATTTGCTCCTATTTCATCTCCTGTGACTGTCCTCGCTGCCGTAAAACTTGACTTGTTTTTATTTTTTTGTTGTGTATGCCTTCAGCGGCTAAATAAAGTCATTGATTATTATTATTATTATTATTACCGAGAAAATCACTGAGTGAACTCTGATTTTCGGCCTTCTTGAAATGCTCTTCTAATTCTTTAGTATGTTTTTCCTTGTAGTGTTGCAATGGATGTGATGTTCCAGACTTTCTTCCCCATTTGTAGCTTGCTGAGCAGTTTTTCTGTTTACAATAGCCTCTTTCGCCTCGGATGTCAAACAATTCATCATAGCGGGGTTTCTTTGAAGAGGAAGCCATGCAACTGAAACACGACATTGCTAAATGTTATTTTATCCTCTTTTGGTCAATCATAAAGGGATATACTTTTAGCCAATCAATAAATAGCACAGTTTCAATTTGTAGAATAATGGGAAAATGCTTATCTAACCAAGTTTTCCATATGCCTTTTTCAGAAAGCGTACGCTAAAACGTATTACGTGCACACAAATTAGCTTCTAACCATGAATCGGGCTTCATACATACAGCAAATTATTAAACAGCCAATGCGTGGGCGGTTTTTCTAAAAACGGCCGACGGTGGACTGCGGACCGTGGACAACTCCGCTCCGCATTGGACCCCAGATTATCAACAAAGAAATAAGCAACAAAGCAGCAGTGTCATTTCGAGTATTACATTAGCATGATTTTTACTTTCAAGATTTAAGTCAAGAACTCACTTGTTAAAATTTTGGCAAATGGTCACTCCTATCAATAAGTCTCTTGCATTTACAGGATTAGTCAGATGTGAAATGTAATCCAAGTAACTTTCATGTTTCTAAAATCCTGTTGGTTTCTAGTTTTATAGCCTGTGTACTATAGAAATATTATTTACTGTTCAATTTAATCTTGTCCTAAAATGTTTTCTCCCATTATGCACTCTCACTTATGGACAATTCTTTGATTTTAATTGTGATTCCGGAGAGTATACAATTGGTTGGTTTGCTTAAATGAATTTAACTTAAACGTGCCGCTTTCAACAATTGACTCCCCTCGCTGTTTCCGTCTACGGTTTCTGCCATCAGCTAGATTTATACGCTTCATCAATTCAGTTTCCTTTTAAATTTAATTAACATTCTTAGAGTGTTGAAGTCGAAGCGTGCTTGCTACTTAAGTCTAATTTTTATTTTTAAATCATTTCCATGTTGACCGTGTCAGTTTTCCTGATTTTCAGTGATCCCCTAGCTCTCTAGGGAATCATTTTGCTGTCTAGACACTCTTCTCGTTTTGTCATTGACAACCCACTCTTACCATTATTTGAAATGTTTAGATGTATTTGAATGTTTGAATATATTTTATTGCGAAATCAAATTAATGTCTTCATACAGTGTTATTGGATTGAATAGCAATGTATGCTGCTAGCTCTATACTAATGTGTGGTTAAGATTTTATAGCGTCATTGTATAGATAGGTTTTCTTGATATTATTAATAAATGCGTTCGTTCTTCCTCTCGTGTTTGTATCATTAATTTCAATTACGACAGCTGATGTGCTTTTCAAAAATTTGGTTTTAATATTTAAAATGCACATTAACGTTTAACGTAATATATGGCTTGTCTAGTATTAAAATTAAATTTTAGCAGTAATTTATTTCAGATATGCAGTATATAAAGCAAAATAAGATACACATGATATATATATATAACAAGAAAAATGATATAGATATGATTCCTATTCCTATACATTTGTCTTGGCAACAAAATTTAAGGAAAAGTAAAAAATTTAGGGCCAAATCGTTGACATTAGAGATGTAACATTATTTCTCAAAGGGAGTGCTTCCTCAGCACTCCTTTCCCCGCTCCATGTCGAGATAGGATTAATGCAGTTTTGAAACAATTTTTGACATGCAAGGCGTCTTAATTCCTGTATATATCTTTATACATATATTTATATATATTATTATATGTATTATACACTTGGTTCCTATTTTCAAAATTTTCAATTCATGCCTCTTTCGATGTTATTCAGTTTGAACTTAAGAGCCGCACTTTACAAAATTCTTTTAATTTTCATTCCTGATATGTTGTTATTTTAGGAATGAGTTTAATGCATTGTTCGTGACTGATGCACAGGAATGTCTCAGACATATCAATGATCTTGCCTTCAATGGAGAACTCCACACTATTCGATTTCGTAGCATTGTGTGGAAAGCAATACTTTCTTCGAATTGCTTGTACTAATCATTAAATTTAGATTTTTCTGGGGACTTTAACTCATAACTACCGTCAATGGAAAGAACTCAGTAAATTTTCTCGACAACATTATTCAGCACTTAAGGAAAAGGTAAGACTAAATGTTGCTTAAAAGCATCTTTGAAAGATTTTTCAGTTTTTACATCACAGTCATCCCTTAGGTTTTCTTAAAACTAATTGAATGTGTAATTCTTAATTCCTTCAAATGCGGTGAGAATCTGCACTGAAGTCATTTTTATTATGCTAAGAACCGACTTTTTATTCAGTGATGATCTTTTCAATTCAGGTCAGGTTACACTCAAAATAATTTTTGTCTATTTTATTATTAACGCATTTACAAGTAATATAAAATTTGCATATGCACTAATGTTACAAAATTATAAGACAGAAAAATGTTTCGCTCAACTGTGGCATCTCTTTCTCTTTATAATACGCACTATTTATGAAGATCAGAATATAACATTAAGTGATTATTTAAAGTTAATTTTGCGTTGATATCTCTAATCATATTTGGTAATTAGACTTTGATTTTTTTGTAAAGTAACGACGCTTCAATTGAGGGAAATACATGTTGTATAATGCTTTTGTTAAAATTTGCTAAAAATCCTTAATAATAAAAAAAAATTTCAAGGATGCAAGAAAAATCTAAAATTTTCTCTAATAATTTTTAGCACTTTGTGAATGAATGATCCACAAAGTATTATTTTCCCTATATATTTATGACATCAATCGTATCTTTCAAATAATCTTAAGGAATTTTTGCGTATAATTTTTTATTAATTTTTTAAAATACTAATTTAAAATCAATGTTAAGAGATCAAATGTGTTGTTCATTACCGTTTTGAGGCTGCAACCGTAGGTCGCAGGTAGCCATAGCCGGCTGTGAACCGTGGCAATGGCCAGAAAATATTTACCAGGTCTTTTTAAGACCGAATTCTTAAAAAAATTGAAAGCGATTTGCCTCATTACTTACATTATTTGTTTTCGATTGATTTACAGTTCTTGCGACGCAGGTCGTTTTTGTTTGGCCGGCTCGCAGTCCTCGCAATCTTTAAAAAAATAGGTCATACTGTTCGCAATCAAATATTTTTATTTTTGCCCTGGCCTGCAGACGGTCCACATACGTTTACCCTAATAATCTGTAATTCAAATGAGAGGGGGGCAATTAACACTGCTGGTAACTTTATCAATTAGTTTTTTGGCGATATAGAAAATGCGAACTGATCAACAAGCATGGTAGACTGTATTTCAGTGAACTTAAAATCCCAATATGAAATAATGTCTACATTCCGGATTCCGCAGTTGTTGAATTGTTCCTCGAAATCTTGAAAAACCTTGAAGCTAATTCCAGTTACCTCGTCACCATCAGAATACAATCAAATTCATAAAGAACTCGATAATAGTTTGATCGCTCCACAAGTGAACACCGCGGTCAATCTAGTGAGAAGAGGCGAGAAAAAAATGTGCAAAACCTATCAGCTGGGGATTTGACTGCAACAACTGTTTGGCGCAAGAGATCTGACCACGGCAATGATCCAGTAAAAAGTGAAAATAAATATGGTTGTATAAGATGCTTAATGAATTTTGCTGAATGCACTGGACCTGAATGAGTTCAGTGTTTAGATGTTTCTGTGGCGCGTGTAATGAAGTGACTGAAGACCCATATTGACATGCATCGATTGCGAATTTGTTAGTTCTACGTTTGCATTTTGTATTCGAAAGACATTTTTTATTTTGCCGGGATATTCGAGCATACATTATCACTTGTTTATTGATCAGTGCATAAAGATGTGTAATTTTTGAAATAAAATGTATTTTGTTATCCCGTTTAGTTTTTAATTTAGGAGCTGAAAATATGATTTTTTGAGAAACATGCTTAGGTATAATGATAATCCTGCTGTTCATAGAGGTGAAATTGGATAATATTTTGCAACAATAAGAAAATACGATGTAAAAATTTGAAAACTGTATTAATTGTTCCCCATTTTACGGTATGTTACCAAATATAAAAAATGAGAAAAATACAAATTATATAGAATAACAACAAAATCAATGCTAATTAAATGTCTGGAAGTTTGTTGATTTTAAATTATTGCCTTCTGCAACAACAGGTAAAAGAGGTATTCTTCAATTCATTTGCTTTTGGCGCGGTCAAGCTCTTGGTCCAAGTAGGTCGTGTCTACCCGCACCCTGATTAGCTTCCGATCATGATTCCTCATTCTCTAATGTTTCATTTTCAATAGTTCACTTTCAATTGATTTTTTAGAATTTGTAGTGCAACAGCTCACTGCTGGCTACGGTTTCAGTTTGAAGGCTTACTTTCGGCCATGTCTTTTATGAACATGACCACATCAGCTACGGCTGTTGTTTTTAATTACCGACCGGCTGCGATTGTTTGAAATCCTCGGTAGCAAAAACGTTATTTCTCATACCATATTGCAACATTTCAATCTCATTCCTTTGAATACTAATGCAAGCGAATTCTCACTGGAAATCTAGGGAAATTTTGAATATAATTCTCAATAATGATGATGAAAAATTACCATTTCTGGCCGCCCGTTAATTAAGTATTAAATCATAGCCGGTCTTTAAATCTTTTCTCTTATATAATAAATTTATGCTGGAATGTGTTGCGTCATAACAGGCGTAGACTACTGTAAGAAGCATATTAACTGATAAATGTCCTTTTCACACTTCATATTAAATTTCTAATCAAGTTCTTTAACACATGATTGTCGAAAACTGATCAGTACTATATGTGTGACATTTAACTCGATAGATTACATTCAAATTATATACATTTCAGGATTTATTTATTGGATCACGGCTTTTGTTCAATTTTTCGAAATTTGCGTGAGATTTCCATGGAAATCATATCCGTGATAAAACTGGTCATCATTAATCTCCATATTTACTCTTTTTTAGTTTTACAGTTACATTTTAGTATACATCGATCCAACATTCAGAAGAATTGTTACGAGATATTGAACAGGATGTTGTTAGAACATTTCCTGATTATGATTTCTTTCAGGATTCTTCGATTAGGTAACTTATTCAATATTTTGAATCATTGTATGAATATTTGTTTTTCGTTCAACATTATCCTGCTATAGTTAGTTCTTTATTAAATACTATAGGTCATTGAGATTTTTGTCATGTTAAAATTTAATGCATAAACAAATCAATAGCAAAGCAATTTCTTCTAAAAGTATTATTGGATCTATGATATTATTAGCTGCACTATTAACGCTTTATTAGGGGTGATTCCCTTAAAAAAATTTATAAGAGCTATGACATTGCGAAAATGCTAATTGTGCTGCGAATAATGCTCAGATCGACTTCAGATTACTTTTATTCACTTCTAAACTTTATTTTACATGTAGAAAGTCCTTTTCAAGTTACTTTAAGCGAAACCAAGAGCTGATTTTGCTGTCCGGCTCTGAGAAATTATTACTTGAAGAACCAAACTAAGTGTGGGAAAATTAGTTCAAATGTGTAGATTGTTGCATGTAATCATCTACTTTATCATTTAACAGTTAAATGTACCAATATTCCAGAAGAAATTACAATAAAATATTAAGCGCCCTTATAATAGACCCTTGGTTATATTTAGCGCCATTATAGTAGTTCAATTTAGTTTGTAATCAGCGCCCTTATAATAGTTTATATTGCCAAAATTTGGAAGCCCATTTCTCTTAAACTAATGCTCCTAACTTGTTCAAACTTAAGGCACAATTGAAGCATTGCATAGCAAAGCTACACACCAAGTTTCATTGAAATCGAATTAATACTGAAGCCAAATAATGCAAAGGGTGCTGAATACACAAAATTCCCCGAAAATCAGTTATTCAGTGCCATTATAATAATAATAATAATAATAATAATATAATGATTTATGGAATTTTTATAAATCGTATCCTTCTAAGCCCATTTGCTAATTTCGTCTAGGTATACCGTATGTTTAATGTTTTGCAAACATCGCATACGCTTAAAATAACGACTTTTAGTTTTATTGATTCAGTAAATTATATTTGCAAAAAGTTAAATCATTTTTCTGAATAAGAAATTAGCATCATTGAATTTTATTTCATTGTTTCCTGCATTTAAAATCCATTGAAAATCTTTTTATTCTTTCCATACTTCGAATGAAACCCTTTCTACTTTTTGATACAAACAACATCGATATACAATCAAACATGTTATGCTGATAAATATTCCCAGTAACACCATTGAGATTTTGGGACCTCCAAACGGTTCAAGCAAGGATTTAAAGATTTGGCTGATGTAACATAAAAGACCACAGCATTTTTTTTCAAGCACACAGCAATATTTGCTTTCGCAATCACTATTTTCCGCACAGTATTTCGCTGATATTTCGGGATTCACGTTTTTGCAGCAATACGGCAATCCAAACATGTTTTTGCAGCACTTCTCTTTACAATTTGGTAGACAAAAAAAGTTGATTTCGCATGTACAGCACTCCAAGAACAATATTGTTAGCGAAATGTGTGCTATCGATAACATGGTTATTATCGTTGTTTCCAACCAAAATATTAACCTCTTTTAGCTTTTCGTGATGACAACAGTTTAATGTTAATTTGAATTTCATTTACGTATGATTTTGTAAACCGACAACTATATTTAATGAGGTTTGCTGGAGGGTTGAGTATGTAAAGTGGAGGCTTTCAGGCTTGCTTGATCCATTCACCCCTTTTTAAGCATTTGTCAAAATCTCATTCATGCACACATTTGCAAAATCCTTAAAGTTCATAATACATCCCTTTAAATACCGAAGTTTAAAGTCTCACCCCACGAGAACTCGTGATGTAAATGCAGCATTTGATTAAGCATCGCCTTGTGGAATTATGCTGTCTTTACTATTCGCACACCAATCCTAATTTCATGAAGAGGTAAATTGTGAAAGTGACTCTAAAAAGCCCTGTTTTAATTTATGTATTACCATAGAATACAACTAATCTAGAAGAGATATTAAACTACAGCACAAGTAAAAGCTATAAATTGCAGTGAACTTGTTTAACCTATTCAGTTGCGCTTTTAGTAGAGACTACAAATAAGGAGTATAATTTTATTTCATAACTAAATATAGTGAAATGTTTGAAGATTTTTATTTATTAAATTAGAAATTATGAATTAGTTCGAAATTTGGTATCTGCTTGAACATACATTTTTAACCTTCCTTCAAATACAAAATGAAATTTAATGTAACAAATTCAATGCAAAATGCAAAACTAAACCTCAATTTTAAGTTTTTCAAGCAATGTGAAAATTTAAGAAGCAATTAGTTTTTATTTAAAGAATGTCAAACTCTGCTGAAGGGGTGTGCTGATTTAGCACCCCTTTGAGAAATAGTGTTAAATCTCTACTTTAAACAAATGTTTTTACTTTTCCTAAATTGTTCTTAGCAAGAAAAATGTCTAAAATGAAACTATACTTTCATGATTTTTCTACTTATGCACATTCGCTTAAGAACGTCAGGGCTAGTTAACATCGGATCATTACTTTCTCAATGTGTTTAGTTTATCATTCGCAACCACCCTGCCAAATATTAGCGTTGTTGTGGTCTCATTTTTCGCATTGCAGTAAATTTTAGACGTCAGAATTCATTGTGACGTCAGAGTGCCAGAGCATTGAATTTTTTGTTCTCTTTGTATTCAGCCATATGACAACTATAGTCCTCCCAAGTTTTGATGCTTGGTGATGAATAGATTTGATTACATGAGGGTATTAAAATTGAAAAAATGCCCAGCCGCGATAGGGTTAAATCAGTTGTTTTATAGTGAATATCGTTATGGAAAATCGAGTCAACCGAACTCGAATGATTATAGTACATTTATTTAAGGTTTAATACAAGACCGAGGTACATAGTGTAATTGATTAGTTTATTGTAATCTAATGTTACTGATTGTTCTCTTTGTATTCAGCCATATGAAAACTATAGTCCTCCCAAGTTTTGATGCTTGGTGATGAATAGATTTGATTTTATGAGGGTATTAAAAGTGAAAAAATGCCCAGCCGTGATAGGGTTAAATCAGTTGTTTTATAGTGAATATCGTTATGGAAAATCAAGTCAACCGAACTCGAATGATTATAGTACATTTATTTAAGGTTTAATACAAGACCGAGGTACATAGTGTAATTGATTAGTTTATTGTAATCTAATGTTACTGATTGTTCTCTTTGTATTCAGCCATATGAAAACTATAGTCCTCCCAAGTTTTGATGCTTGGTGATGAATAGATTTGATTTTATGAGGGTATTAAAAGTGAAAAAATGCCCAGCCGTGATAGGGTTAAATCAGTTGTTTTATAGTGAATATCGTTATGGAAAATCAAGTCAACCGAACTCGAATGATTATAGTACATTTATTTAAGGTTTAATACAAGACCGAGGTACATAGTGTAATTGATTAGTTTATTGTAATCTAATGTTACTGATTGTTCTCTTTGTATTCAGCCATATGAAAACTATAGTCCTCCCAAGTTTTGATGCTTGGTGATGAATAGATTTGATTTTATGAGGGTATTAAAAGTGAAAAAATGCCCAGCCGTGATAGGGTTAAATCAGTTGTTTTATAGTGAATATCGTTATGGAAAATCAAGTCAACCGAACTCGAATGATTATAGTACATTTATTTAAGGTTTAATACAAGACCGAGGTACATAGTGTAATTGATTAGTTTATTGTAATCTAATGTTACTGATTGTTCTCTTTGTATTCAGCCATATGAAAACTATAGTCCTCCCAAGTTTTGATGCTTGGTGATGAATAGATTTGATTTTATGAGGGTATTAAAAGTGAAAAAATGCCCAGCCGTGATAGGGTTAAATCAGTTGTTTTATAGTGAATATCGTTATGGAAAATCAAGTCAACCGAACTCGAATGATTATAGTACATTTATTTAAGGTTTAATACAAGACCGAGGTACATAGTGTAATTGATTAGTTTATTGTAATCTAATGTTACTGATTGTTCTCTTTGTATTCAGCCATATGAAAACTATAGTCCTCCCAAGTTTTGATGCTTGGTGATGAATAGATTTGATTTTATGAGGGTATTAAAAGTGAAAAAATGCCCAGCCGTGATAGGGTTAAATCAGTTGTTTTATAGTGAATATCGTTATGGAAAATCAAGTCAACCGAACTCGAATGATTATAGTACATTTATTTAAGGTTTAATACAAGACCGAGGTACATAGTGTAATTGATTAGTTTATTGTAATCTAATGTTACTGATTGTTCTCTTTGTATTCAGCCATATGAAAACTATAGTCCTCCCAAGTTTTGATGCTTGGTGATGAATAGATTTGATTTTATGAGGGTATTAAAAGTGAAAAAATGCCCAGCCGTGATAGGGTTAAATCAGTTGTTTTATAGTGAATATCGTTATGGAAAATCAAGTCAACCGAACTCGAATGATTATAGTACATTTATTTAAGGTTTAATACAAGACCGAGGTACATAGTGTAATTGATTAGTTTATTGTAATCTAATGTTACTGATTGTTCTCTTTGTATTCAGCCATATGAAAACTATAGTCCTCCCAAGTTTTGATGCTTGGTGATGAATAGATTTGATTTTATGAGGGTATTAAAAGTGAAAAAATGCCCAGCCGTGATAGGGTTAAATCAGTTGTTTTATAGTGAATATCGTTATGGAAAATCAAGTCAACCGAACTCGAATGATTATAGTTCATTTATTTAAGGTTTAATACAAGACCGAGGTACATAGTGTAATTGATTAGTTTATTGTAATCTAATGTTACTGATTGTTATATGACTGTTTGATTTATGGTTAATTAGGGGTTAAATGGTTAATAATTACAATTATATTTCTTCACGTTCTGTTAGGTACGTACATTAAAACCGTAATATTTTACATATTATTGAGTAGTCTTTAAAAAAATAGATTGCACGTTTCTGATTACTTTCACTAAAAGCAACTTATTTATATATATATATATATATATATATATATTACTCGCTTTTATACTTCATGCTTTTCATACTTTATTATAAAGCTGTTTTCAAAAGTAAATCATTATTAAAGCTTATAAGGTAATAAGTATGTTGTGTATTGGATAAACTACATCATATATTTTAATATTTCAGTCTAAATATATTCTGTTAATTACATGTTAGAAAAAACATTACCAAGAGGAATTCAATTTACAATCTAGGGAATTTAGCATTCCAAGATTGTTTATTTACAATAGCAGCACACGATACTAATTACTACTTGATTATTTTAGCTCTTTAAATTACTCCTTACTAAGAAATTTATATATATATATATATTTATATACAGGCTGTAGATACTATGGGATTTGTACCCACCGCCCGCACTTTCCGATTTTCCATAGTATCCAAAGCCTTTTTTTGATGCAAAGCCAGAATAATTCATTTTATCTAACGCCCTTATAGATTTTTTATATCCAGCGCCTTGTAGATATTTTGAAATTTTGTATCAAACGCCCATATGTGTATCTATATATATATATATATATATATATATATATATATATATATATTCTACGTATTCTTTCCACATAAGCATATAAGCTGGTTTTTGCACATAAATTCCTGATTTCTTGTAGGACATAGTCTCTCACCAGTCCCTACTATCATGCAAAATATTTTAAGGATCGATGAATTTTTTTAGCAAGTAATCGCAAAAAGTTTAATTTTCGGCAAAAAATCCCCAAGTCCCTTTCTGTACTATGGGAAAATGGGCTCCGGTTGCTCTATGTAAAGGTTTTTGCAAAAACCCCTGTACGAAGTGGAACGTATTAGTATATATATATATATATATATAATACACTAACACGCTACACCCAACTCTGTTAATTATATAAGTATGAATCACACGAAGTGGTAAACTACTAAACAATTTGGGAAACGTTAATATTGAAATATATATATATATATATATATATATATATACAACATTACTAATGGGCTGCTGCGTGACCAAATTACTAAATGGGGCTGTCACATTTTTTAATGGGGCTATTTATTTCTCCTCATTTGACGCAATTATAAAATAACAATCTGAAAAATATAATTAAGAACACAGAGTTTAAAAGAGTTGCAAAGGAGGATTTTTTTCATTGAATCGTCACATATAAAGTGGAGTTTTTAATATTATTATGAAAAACTTTTTCGTGTGAGCTGTGCTTTTTTCGTGTAATATTGACAATCTTTAATGTTGTAAATACTCTAGCCAATGTACTAAATGCAGCTTCCAGGAGCTTGTTGAAGCCCCAAATGTCAAAGCACCTGCATACAAACTGTGAATATTCGAAAAGACATGTTGAAATCTTATGCAAATTGGCTTTAAAACACTTTCATAAATTTCGTTTTTGAGGAAATGGGCTACAGCTGGTACTTCAATTTTGCATAAGGCACATCAGTATGACAATTAGTGGATAAACCTTCAACAAAAGTATCTATTTCTACAAATGAATCGCTATCCACTGCGGTCAAGGATTGAATACTTTTTTGTAATTTGATTTTTTCATCATTAAGACGAGCTCCCATTTCCACAATTCCATAAATTTAGCATTCTAGTTTTGGTAACTTCATATGCCCTTCTACCTCCAATAATATCAGTTAGAATAAAATTTTGTAATTTTACTGGTAGATTTAAATTGATGTTTTCTTCTTTGAAAGATTCATTGTACAATTGTTAATTTTAATGTAAATCAAGGTTTATGCACTTACAACACGAATTTCAAATTCTGAGTAATCAATGTCAAGTTCGGAATAATTTTTTGTTAGTATTATCCTAAAAAATTTTATTTTGCGAACTTCTGTCATCAACAGGGCTTCCTATTTCACTGTTAACAGCTAAAGACGCTGTTAAGAGCAAACAGCAACCCTTCTGCTGTTAACAGCTTTGATATTTTCTTACTTATACCGTAGATAGGATAAATAATAAATTAATAATTAGGTTCTGACATTGCATGGATAGGAGATAATAACACTGTTTTTAAGCAGGGTCAAAAGAAAAGCCATGTACTGTGAAAGAGACTATTAAAAACAGCTTCAAAACAGTAAATAGATAAATTCAGTAAAATAGATAAATTTCTATGAAACAACACAAAAACAAAATACAGTATAAACATGAATAAATGCAGTAATAAAACCTAATCTTCATTGGAATTACTGGGAACAAGTCGTCTGCCTGATTCACTATACAAATTATCTAATGCTATAATACCCGGTGCTTTGTAAATGTTGTGAAAATTGTACAAGGGGGAATAAAAAGTTTTAAATGGCACAACATAACACAATTGTGAAATGAGTGATTATTCATGAGTCTCCAAATTATATATTGAAACACCCTCTATCAGTAGGGTTAGTTGACGCACTTGGGGGTTCAATTATATTTATCATTTTTGATGATTTTTCGGAGGGATTGAAAGACATTGATAGATTGCAAACAACCCAGATATTATGCCTACATGATTTAATTTTATTATGCTGTTTTCAACATCAGTGCTGTTGGGAGCCTTGATCATCAATTAAATGACTTTATGAATTTTTTATTTAAGTACTTATAGTAATATCATGACAAGTATATAAATTACCAAAATTAATAAGTACATTAAAAGCTTTTCATAAACATTTTCTACTAATAGTAACACAATTGCCACAATGATTCATTGAACTAGCGTTGATGTTCTCGTATATCATCAGGTTGATAGAGCGAATGCAAAATTTGTTCTTGACCAAAACCTTATACAGCCATTCCACAGTATTGTTAACACCCAAGGCAAAATTTCAAATTTTATTTTTGACACCAAAACTTATAGAAATGACTTCTTATAGGTCCAAATGATTGAAATTTTACAAATTTTAGTTTGTGTGCAAGGAATATCAATATCCTGTGCTCTTTCAACAGAAGCACCTACTTTTAATTATTTCGGGGGAAAAAAAGAATTGAGCTAAGTTTAGCTTATTTTCAGATGTTGCATGCAAAGAGAAGGCTATTTTTGTGCAAAAACCTTAGAACTTAGTCCATTAAAGATGATTCAACTATCAAAACTTGTTAGTTAAAAATATTTGGGTGCTAATGGAACACAAAAGAGAGTTTCGCTGGTGGTGTCACGCGAGTCACAAATTTAGACTAAAGTTAACCTGGTGAAATGCACCTTTTTCCATATTGTATGATTACTTTTTTTCTTTTTGATTGACTATATAGTTCCATTGTACACTACAGAGAAGCATTTCATAAGATAAAGCTAACTGGTATTGTTTAATTCATAAATGTTTTCAGTAAACCTCTACTGTGTCACGCGAGTCACAAAAATCTGTCACATCAGTCACAAATGTCTGAGGGCATAAATAGGGGAAAAAAGTAGGCCTGAAGTTTTTGTAATTTTCTACCTTTAAATCTATGTTTGGCTTACTTTCAAAATGAATAAGAGCTTCTGTAAGTAACTGGTCTACTAGGAATTGAACATATTCCCACTGCAGTTAGAAATTTTCTATTTCTAGATGTCACGCGAGTCACAAGTGAAAAATTGGCCATGATTTCAAGAGGTCTCACTAAAAACTGAATATCTATAACTGTTTTTCATCTTTGTGGTATGTTCTCAGAAGCTGCTGAACATTTTTCCAATTTTTCTTTTTCATCTCACATAATTTGAAGTTGTTTTCCTCAAAATTTCTCCAAATGTCACGCGAGTCACGCTGGAATAGCTGTATATCCTTCACCAGACACGATTAAGCTCATTTGATTTGCTAAGTTTATTTTCACGCCAGCTTTCAAAATCTGCCTGGATTTAAGCTTTGATTCATTAAATAAGTCAGATGTACAGTTTAAGTAGAAAAAATATCAATTGAATTGAAGAAAAATCTGGGCGTCAGCTAAGCAGAGATGCATTATTTTTGTGCATAATTAACACTACAACTTAAGTGTCATTGATTGGACGTTTCTATTGGTTGAAATTAATGAATATTATTTACTCATGTAGTATATATGTGTGGATTATATAATTTGTTTTCATTATTGTAGAATGAAATTAGAGGATCGAATATTATTAGTCGAGTTGTATTTTACATGTGGAAATCAATTACTGATGCAATAAGGAAATTCTGCACAATCAGGAAACTCAAGAAGACACAACATGCTCCTGCAAGATCAACTGTGCAAAACTTAATTGACAAATTTCATACCACAGGCAGTGTAGCAGATTTGCAACGCTCAGGTCGGTCTAGTCTTGCGGAAGCACGAGTGCCAGTGGTGCAGCAGGCTGTTGAACAACATGATGGCCGGATTAGCACAACTGCAATTTCCCGTCGAACCAATATTTCTCAGGCATCGGTGCATCGAATCTTGACTCAACAACTGAAGCTTCATCCTTATCGTATACAATTAGTGCATGCACTTACCGATGCTGACAAGCAAACGAGGATTGATTTTGCTACTGAAATGATTCAGCGCAACACCCAGTTTCCTGGTTTCATCGAAAACATCCTTTGGACTGATGAAGCCCATTTCCATCTTAACGGTGAAGTAAACACCTGGAATTGCCGCATCTGGGCGTCGGAAAATCCACACGAACATTTTGAGCAACCACTTTGGTCTCCCAAAATTACAGTGTGGGCCGGCTTTAATTCCAAGTTCATCTTAAAACCCTACTTCTTTGAGGAACATGATGAAACAGTCACAGTTACTTCACAAAGATACTGTCAAATGTTGGATCAACACGTGGTCCCACAACTAAAGGCCAGACGCTCCTTCTCTAGAACTATTTTCCAACAAGATGGCGCAACGCCTCACACGGCTACAATAACAAAAGATTTTTTGCGACGTAATTTTGGTGAAGATCGTGTAATCAGTCGAGGTTTCTGCTCCAGCTGGCCTGCTCGATCTCCAGATCTCAATGGCTGCGACTTTTGGTTATGGGGATACCTGAAGGCTTCTGTCTATGCATACCCATATCCAGCTACTCTCAATGAGTTGAAAGAAAGAATTAAACAATGTTTCGATCGAATTCCCAATGACATGCTTGAGGCAACTGTGGCATCCTTCATTCCTCGTTTGGAACTTTGTGTCACAAGAAATGGTGGTCATTTGGTTTGATCATGTCAATAACATTAATCCCCCAATTCGTTAGTTGTTTTTGAACATTTTTGTATGTTGTACTGTGTGTCGCAAATACAGAAATTAATTTCAAAGTTGTAGTGTTAATTATGAATAACTCTGTATATCATCATTCAATAACTTTTTTAATTTACTTAGTGAGATTGACATTTTAGCATTCTCTATAATATGAGATCAAAAAGTAGCCGCTTATAGTTAATATCTGTTAAATAAGGCCAAGGTTAATTAAAAAAAATATTAGGGAGATTGAAATTTACTAAATAATGTTGTGTGTAAATATTTGATATAATATTCGATGTGCTGTAAAAACGAAATATGTGAAAATATGTGGTCATATATGTCTAAAAATGCCATTTTAGTTTAAAAGTAATATTTCCGCGCCTTTACTATAATGTACGAAAATATTTAAAAAATATATCTAATCTTTAATTATGATAATCTAGAGAAATTTTTTGTACACTCATTTAATTTAATGGGGCTCAATGTTTTACAGATGAGCCTAAGCCCATCGCAGCCCCACCTACATCTCGGGTCCGCTTGCTATAGAGTTTATCTAAGACATATTAATTCCGTGGTGAAATATTTACTGTTAAATATTTAAAATTACAGGTAAACTGAGTACCAAATTATGTATCGATATACTGAAGGAGTTAAGAGGAAGTGATTCCAATTTTTAATTAAATTTTGCACTTTTCTTTGGTATTCTTTTTAAGGAATATTTACTGACTGACGTTTATTAACTTTATGATTGTTAAATATCCACTTTAGAAAAGTGATGAAAGACATTCTTATTGTGTATTCTCAAGAATATGAAGACATTTCATACAAACAGGCAGGTTTTTTACTATTAATTGTTTCAATTTATTTCGTTTTTACATTTATGAGTAGTTTAGTTTTCATTCCTTTTTTCTATAAATTAACTATGAAATCATTGAAAAGATTCTAATTTCTTCCATTGCTTTAATTACCACAAAATTAATTGCCAGTTTTTATTAACATTTTCTAACCTTAACTGTCCTTAACTGTTCTTTTAACCTTGAACTGCCGGGGATTTTTCAATATTGTAAAAAAAATAAACGCTTATATCTTAAAAGCTGTGCTCAATCTGAAAGCACCATGTGATAGAGGAGAGTCTCTTCTTTCATTGTCGTTCATAAGGCACGAAATGACCCTGCGACCTCTGACTTTGAGCACGACACGCTTCAATGAGTTTGGTGTATATATATATATATATATATATATATATATATATACATCGCATTAAAACATGCTCGCCAATAGACCTGTCAATGCCTCACGATTTTCAAATTGGCTAATTGGTTTGGAAAAAATTCTTTGTAAATGTGGAAAACGGTTTGTCTTTTATAATGGACGCTAGGCAGTTTAAAGTTAACTGCCTCGTATTCTTTTAAAGGCACAGTTGTGTCTACATGTGCAAGCTCTATGAACCTATTAAAATTGTTGAACTCGTGGAAATGTTGTTTCATAATTGTGAAGATTTGAACTAAGGCAGGTGTATTGCTATGCCTTTTACAGTTTTTCTGAGATAATACGGATTTTTTTAAAAATTACTCAATTATTTACATAATTAAGGTTCGGATAATCATACATTGTAAATCCAATGGAACGTCTGTCCCGTTGGCGCTCTCTGTCGTAAATTTGAGTTTGTTCCGGCGCAGGAGAATTCGCTCAAAAGTGTGGCTGCAAAAAGTCGCGATCTCGTAGGGTTTCAATACGTAATGGAAGAGATACTCGGTTATCGTGTTTGTTTTACAGATGTTGGATATTTTTATTAGTTCGAAAGTCATGAGCGTTTAAATTTTTTTGATGAAACCATCACAGATTTTAATAAATTGTTAGCTTTTCTGTTGACAACCATCTTATGAAGAGCGAATGAGTTGGAGTCGTCACCATTTTGTAATTATTTTGCTCACTCAAGTAGAATTGTGTTTCTGACTTACATTATCTTATGTAGAATTGGACTTAGTATAAAATGTTTAGGAGTAATATTTTTAGGGAATGCATGAGTTATTGGGTCCTCTGTTGTATGTTCTTGCCGCAGACCATAATCACTACTTGGAAGCAGTGAGGGCAAATTGCAAAATGAAATCCGTCCTACAAGTAGTTATGAATCACGAGTTTTTAGAGCATGATGCTTAGTAAGTTTGTTCAATATTTTACTGAATTTGCCAAATATGTTGAGTATTTAAATAGATGAAACCTACCATGCTGGCTATTGAAATAGAATCACTAGCAAATTTATTGAAAAAGTTAATGGATTTCTAGAAATCTCAATATTTTCAAATATAAAATATTTTACAACAAAATAGTGTTTATGTAAGATAAAACAAGATGAAAAATTTACAATAAATTAAATTAGTACTTCGTTGGCCCTCCTCTTGCTGCTAAGACCGTAGCAATGCGAGCTGGCATTGACTCAATCCGATTGCGATGTGTGATGAATTGGGGGCAAACGTTTTTGATTTTCTCTTGTAAATCAGGTTAGAGACCTTTTTTATCATTGCCCAATAAATTTCTATTGGGTTAAGGTCCGGTGAACTACCCGGCCATGGTGAAAGGAGATTAAAATTGTTTGCAGTCAGCTAGTTCTTGACCGATCTGGCCGTATGGACGAGATCATTGTCTTTCTGGTCTTTAAAGTACAGTCATGTAGTAGCATGCACTTTGGAAGCAAGTGTGTAAGATTAGTAATACTCAAATATTAGTCGATACTATCATATAAATAAACGGAAATTCAAATTTTAATAAAATCACTATAATTTCACTAGTGATTCTATTTCAATAGCCAGCATGATACCTGAATGTATTTGCTTTTCCGCAATCCGGCAATTTTTTGATTTTTCACCTATTCATGAACCTATTGTTTACTAATATTTGTGTTGACCATTATCTAGTTGATAGTTTGTAAACTAGTTTTATTTATATGTTAAACTTTATTGTCAAGTACTAGTTCAATCATGAGAGACATTTTCGTTTCGTTTCTTAGCATTTAATACATTATGTATTAATATAAATTTAATAGCTGATTTTGCCTTTGAAAGGTATGTTTTCCGAGGGATCATATTTGTAGAGAACATGTCACACTATTTTTTAAATTTGATTTTCATGTTCAGTATTTTTTATTCATTGTTTTTATATATTTTTAACTAAATTTGTAAACAAAGTTATTTCTTAAAAAACTAAAACAAGTAACAATTTTAGAATTTTAGAAGTAAAATTTTTTAAAATTTAACTATAGTAGCATTGAAATTTAAAAACTCAAAGCTTCTGTTGTGCATGTATTTATTCATAGAAACTATACTTTTGTAAAATTATCTAAATTTTATTTTTCCTTCACCATAAATTGCATGTAATATATAAGAAATATTCTAAATGTTGAAATAATTAATGCACTGTTTATGGTTATGTTTTGTTCTTTATTTTAGCATTTCAAATGAAATATTTTCAATTGATATTATGACAATGCATTCAATTATTTTCTTTAATAGCGCAATTAGACATATTACGTCGAATAACTAAGTATTATTTTCTTTCCAAATGTTTTTGCTCTGTTTTTTAATTCATTAATTTGTCTTTTATCCAATTCAATTATCATTTTATTATGAATTTTTTAGAGCTTTGTTTATTCATGTTTAGGTATTATTTTTATTTAAGGTACCACTCCCCAATATTTCCTTTATCTTTATTTAAATTTTACGAATATGAGATATCATAAACATTTACTAAATTCACATTTCAAAGGTTTGTTTTTTATGTTTTTTAACGTTTTCAGATATATTAAACTTAAACCTGAATATATTTATACATATGAAACCTGAAGAGACATGCCCAGTCTTGAAATAATTGCAATGTAGCAAACACCTTTTTTACGCTGTTCATTTTTTCATGGTGTAATTTAAGGTAAGGCTGTACGATTCGCTAGTTTTAACTTCGAATTGATTCGATTTTGTAGTGGAAAAAAAATACAAAATACAATGAAAAATGTATTTTCATAAATTTTCATGTAGAAAAACAAGAAATTTCACATTTTATACTTTCAAGCTCTCCCATCGCAAGGTTTTGCCACTTGTGCTCCAAATCCTTTCGCTTGCTGTTGCTGCACCAGGATCTCCGAGGATAACACGTGGCGTAAAAGACAATTTGGATACACTGTTTTCCGATCCTTCCAGTAGCCCAGGTAAAGTCGCAACTCAGCCAGCATGTCATTGCGTCGCTTGTGCAGAGACGTTTCTCAGATAAACCACCAAGTGGCGCGCAAATATCACTGCCATCTTGTTCCGTACTGCTCTCTCGTTCGATCCCACTGTCCACGTTGTTAGCTCGATATGTAGTCAGATCAAGAGGACGACTGAGCATGTCGTTTGCACTTTTCCGGACTCAACTGGAGAATGAGGTTCTTGAATCGCGAGTATTGTGGAAGTTGCATGTACCTCAGAATTCTTCAATAAATCTGGAAATCGCTCCAATAAACTTCGTTCTGCCACTTCGGCAATATGTTTGCACATTGAGTTTTCCACTAAATTTTAATTTTTTATATAGTTTTTTTGTTTTTTGAGACAACTCTTCCCAAATACTAACCGGGCTCAACGTTGCTTGACTTCGGTGATCTGATGTGCGGAGGTATTGCAAACGTGATATGGTCCTACATATTATATAAATATTCACTGTAGTATTTATATTAACAGTAATTATATTAACAGACAATTGTATGAATGTAATTTTTTCAAAGGGGGTCATTTTAAAACGAGCCTGTTAATTCCAATGCCTCTTTGCTAAGAAATCGAAAAGGTTCGATTCGCCTATTTTTTTTATTCAATTCGATTTTCATTTATTTCGATTCGATTTTTGCTGAATCGTTAGCCTTAATTTAAGGTACTTCCAGGTTAAGAAACTATTATCGTTTGTTTTGCCGCATAAATATAGTATGTGTACTATTTGGTAGACCTTGTTTGTTCGAATTAGAAAAAAGAGTTTTTCCATTGTTTTGCTAATTAGCATTGCAAATGACGCTGTTAACTATGAATTGGGGATTGAATCTCTGATCAATGCTCAGAATCCCGAGAATGCTTCTACACTAACTAAATGACTTCTAAGTGAACTCTTATTATCCTTATGAAGGCCCTAAGCTAAAAATAGGGTTTGAAATGTATTTATGTTCAACTCCAGGCATCTATATATTAATAATATATGCAAATTACTACCTTCAAATCACGAAAATTTTGAATTAGCTACAAGGGTCGACAAAATTATAGAACATTTGTTTTCTTCTTACTCAATTACAACTTTGGAATCTTTTTAACCGTATGTTAAGAAATAAATGAAGACGCAATTTTCCAATGTGAATCACATTATGTTTCACGAACGACAAACGCATTTTGAATACATTAGTGTCAATATTTTGTTGGATAACCCTTTGCTCGTATTGTCTGTTCTATTCTTCGGGGCATACTGTCAACTAAATTGTTGCAATATTCTTGGGTGATGTCAAAGCACCATGTCTGCTGTATGGCATCTTTGAATTCCTGCATATTTGAAAAGTTGTAAGCGTTCAAACGATCTTTCATATAGTTCCATAAATTTTCAATGGGATTCAAGTCTGGAGAATTCCCAGGCCACTCCAGAACTTGAATCATATTGTCTGTGATCCACTTTGTCACTAATTTAGCTTTGTGACACGGAGCATTATCGTGTTGAAATATTCCTAAATGTCACCAATTTCTCACGCAATATTTCAAGATAACTGGCTCCATTCATCCGGTGGTATATTGGAAGAATTGTTAGATCACCACGTTGAGAGTATGAAAAACATCCCCACACCATGATGGAAGGAGGATGTTTTGTTGTTCTGATTGTAAAACGAGGATTACAAGTTGAACTTCCCACTAAACATCACCTTTCTCCACATTTCAACTGTCCAATGACGATATCTTTGACAAAAATCACCTTTTCTTCAGCATAACTTTAGTTAGCAGGGGCTTCTTAGCAGGCTTTCTCACTTGGCAACGAAATTTCTCACGAAGGCGACGTTGTATTGTTCGAATAGATAAATTAGGAATTCCACCATGAAGATTTCTTTTAATCTGACTTGCACTGATAAATGGATCTTTCACAGCTTCACGGCCAATTACACCATCATCACGATCGGGTGTCTTTTTTGGACGGCCTGTATGTTTGCCTGCGGCTGCATCCCCAGTTACGTTGAAACGCTTTAATATCTTTGTAACTGTTGGACGAGATACACCAACAGCTTCAGCTATTTCTTTGTGAGTTTTATTCGTGCTGGTGGCCAATATTGTAATTTGTGATCTCTTCAATTTGCTCACTTCTCTCCTTTTGTTAGGCATTTTGTAACGCACTATGCTTTCAAAGAAACTATAAATAAACCCGAATTTAGCGTGCAAGATAATAAATGGGTAAATGAAATGACAATTTATGATCGAAATATGATTAATCAATCATTTCAGCCAATCAGAATATACCTATCACGCAATAAGTGTATGCATTCAGAAATTTAATGAATAATTTAATTGAAATAACAATGTTCTATAATTCTGTCGACCCCTGTAACAACACAAAAATTTATAGGAATTTGAAGCAAAATGTATTTTCTATGGCTGATCAAATATTGAAAAATCGCTGAAATTCTGGTTTTGAGAAAATCAAGTTTCAAGTTTCGGGCATATTTAGAATCCCAGCCATTCCAGTATTGGACTGGTGGTGACAACCCTCAAAATGGAATGCCATCACGCCAGTCTGTTCTCCATAAAAGGTCCCTAGATGTGAAGTTTTTTGCCCTTGAATTCACACTACACGCTGCTGAATATGAGTCAAAATGCGCTTCTTGTTGTCCATATGGAATATGATCCTCTACCAAATTCCTCAAACAACTCTCTATAAGTCCATATCCATTCAATACTAAATCACTATCTACATTTTTATAATGGGAAGATTTTTCTAGTAGACTAGAGGATTCATCAAGTTTGAGCTCCCGCTTGAAACACTAAGATTTGGACTTGTGAAAACATCTGTCTTCTTCAATGTTTTTTCTCTACCTGATTACCATGAAACTTCCTTCTATACTTTCGTAACTTCACAAGTTTATCTCTAAATAAGCGCCGAAATTTGTTGTTGTTACGCTAATTTCCACTTCAACGTCTTCTATTTTGACATTTTGGGACCCAAATCGTCCTAGTTTCGGGTTCATGGTTTTGGCGTGGGTAGAAATGAATTGATTTTCTCCGCTCTTGGTGTAGCTAGGTTTTTATAACTATAAAATTATGAAAAACTGCTATCTCAAAATGGTAAATATCAATACAACAAAAATCTGACATTTTAAAAAGTTTCCACGAATTTTTGCACTGGAAGTACTTTAAGTCGTCTGTTTGTACAATTAGGGAAATATGAAGCATTTCCAAGAATTCCAAAAATATTAATGTTGTTCTTAGAATCAAAAAGTTAAACCTAATTCAATAAAAAATCTTCAAACTTTGAAATATGTGCTAATAACCCGCCATACGCGGGCATGTTTAAATTTTCCGCTGCTTAAACGATAGCTCCATTATCGCTAACGACGATCGTAATTGATATACATTAAAAAATTTGTCATGAATACAAGTTAATTAGCTACTGAAAATTATCAGGTACATTGCTATAGTGGACAGGGACTAGAGACATGCGGGGCCAAAAATCTTGAATGGGATGTGGCCGAAAAATTGAATGTTTTTTTACGATTTTTTTCTTATAGAAAACATAATTCTACAGTAATTAAAGTTTATAAATTATAATTTAGTTAATTTTCAGCACTTTGTATCAAACGAAAGTAAAGTGATTGACAAACACAAACACAAAATTATAACATATTTGAGATTTTTCAGCACTTGGTAGTAATCTGTTATCATTTTTCACTAACGTGCCTTACAAAAACTTTAAAATAATTGCTCGAGCGGACCTTTCAAACCTTAGAGACTGTGTCTGAGCGAGCATTTAGTGCTACTGGAATGACCATTACTGAAAGACAATGCAACCTTGTTCGATACATGTCAATGAACGTTTGTTTGCGTTGAACTAGCTACTTAAATGTTCATTGCACGTTTTTATAGTTTTATGCTATTTTGTTGTTAATTTTTGTTCTTTGTTTGATTTACCACAAAAATACATCAACTTGTAGATGTGTATTTTTTGCGGGACTAAGCAGGAACCGCTTCCAAAATTAATAAATAATTTTTATTCGAATTTCGGTATGCAAATAATTTGGTGTTTGCTGACAATGAGTTTTGTCCATCTTGTCTCTAAATTTTTCAGTATTTGGAATGAAAATCATTTCTTGAGTTTCAAGGGCTTAAATTGATGTTCGTTTGTTTTACAATAATGCTAGAGGTTTGCTTCATTTTTCGGAGTATTTAATTTTCCAGGTTCCGGTTTAGATTATAGTAGCATTGACATTATATCTCCATAAATGCCATTTACCTCATCGCATTGCTAATAAACTGTTTTACAAACATTTTGAATAATTAGAATTATTGAATGCCATGCGATTTTAGGTAAAATTAGTTATTGCCGGACCGTGCTTCCAAAAACCAGGTGCGGTTGCATCTCTGCCATCACATACTTGTAGTTTTATTCCTTGCAAGCGCTCTTTTCGAACAGATAATAACCAGCGTGAATTATTTACATTACAAATATTATCATATTCCTTATTGTTTAATACGGCCTTTCAGATCTTCTGCAGTTAAGACGTGTTTAGTTATTTTTCAGGCATTGATTTATAAACTTTTTAATGAACTGTCAGTACAGCAGTCGAATCATCAAACAAGGCTCTATAGAGAAAACTCTTGAAGAAGCTTCGTAGATGATTGTCATAAAAATACCCATCCTTTAGCCCTGAAAAAATATCAATAGGTTGTGATCGCTCCATAATTTCTATGCCTCATGACGCGTCGTTTTCTCACTTGCTTCTAACTGAGCTTTGCTTGAAATTGTCCCAGTGGCCCATTTCACAACGAATTCTCCGAGGTCAGATGCAAATCTTTAACATTTGCAAAAACCCAATGTAGAGAAGTAAAACTTTGAAGAAAGGATCAACCAAAGCTTTAAGGGAAGTAAATAATTTTTTGTCAAGAAAATAAAAGAGTCTGCTACAAAATTTTTATAGCATCGCAATCGGGATCAATTTTTAATTTAGAAATTAGCAGGTAGTACTAGGGTACTGCGAGATTAATTGTGAGTACGTCCGATGTTTCAAGCTTTTCAAAAATCTAATGAAATATTTGGAACAAATCCAAAACTTTTTGTGTTGTGCAACTATGTAGAAAATCACAACTATGATGTATTTTATTAACGACTATAACCATTGCATGGTGTGTTCAAACCAAAACTAAAATACAAATCTAATTAAATGCGTGTCATTCCAAGCAGCCGTAAAGAATGTATGCAGGCGTTGGTACATACAATCAAGTTGTACGTGATCGCAAAACCCATAAATCATATTCAAATCGTAATCATTTGTTATCAGTAAATCATATTCCTCTAATATCTGAGAAATTAACATTTCAATATTAGATCTTCTGTGTGATTCAGGACCAATATGTTGCCAACCCAACAAACCACGTTCTAATTGAAAATATTTATTCATCCAAAAACTGTTTAAATCAATGAATGAAATCTTCCTGTAAGCATCCCTCCACATGTTCGTCGTTAGAGCAGTTGTTGCAATACTAAGTTATTCTGATAAATTGAACTTTAATTGCATGTTGACTACGTTAGCTTTGCAACTTTATCAAACTGGAATAGTTTGCGTTTATAGAAAAGATCATCTTCGTTGAACTTGCTCTTCACAGCGGCGATATCAACAAAAGCTTGCAGCAAATTTCTAAATTCATTTTCGAAGAAATTAAATGAGTGATGCCCATTAATAACATACATTAAGTTGGCCTCCTAACGTCATCTTCTTTGGATGCAGTGAATGTCACTGAACGATTAATGAAGGAGTTCATGCTGCGATGATGCATTGATGCCTTTCATGTACCAGTCGACGTAGCGAGTAAGATTACTAGTACGTCCGCCCGATTTGTGAGAAAGAACCTTTCGCACTTCTTACAACACAATATCCACTGATAACGGTGTTCAATTCAATTTGTTTTATAAAATATATCGAAGACCATACTGCAGAACGTCTAACAATATTAAGCTTCTCATGATTTTTGTCACTCCTAGTAACTTTCTGTAATGATTCAGCATGACGAGTATTTCTAATTCATGAGACATTGTAAAATATTAAGGTTAAGGTGTGATTCAGTTGGGCAGTAGGTTTAGAGCTGCAAGTCGCCTTCTTATATTTGCTTGTCAGAATTTTTGAATGATTTCTGTGTGCACATGTAAATTTCACCAATTCAGAGCGAAACATCTGCAATATCATACACAATTGCATATTATTTAAGTGTTGCTTTGTTGTGCATCCGCAATGCTGTTTTAAGGACTCAAAACTATAGAATTTTTCCATTTAAAGGTAAATACATTTATCTCCATGACGGTTATTTACTTTTTTTATTGATGAATCAGTCTATTTGTGCTTGAGATAAATTAGCCATGGTGCAGTGTATACAGGAAACGTTGAGAAAGATCAGGTGGTTCTACTTGTTTGAATATAATTAAAATTTGAAGCAATTTTTGTGGCTTATCATACTATGTTGTGGACCTCAGATATCACCATGTCGGTATATTCGTTTATTTTTTGTTTATCAATAGATATTATGCACTGGTCCTTTGCCGACGTTTTCATTTTCCATAGTGAAAAAAATCGATGTTGAACTAATGTAATAAATTGTCTTCAATGACGTCCATCGAACGTAACACATTTGGTTGACAGCACAGATGCAAACAAGTGGCTTGAAGTGCAATGTTCTTCATCCTAACTTATATATAATTCACAATTAATTTACAGTCAAATCTTTCTTTTTATAGATGCAACATATTTTTGCTTAGTTTCACCTCTAATTTCAATATTTGATTAAGTTACATACTATCTGGTATCCAATTGTACAAATTTCCAATAATCATTTCATTTTATTAACCCTCCTCCCTACCCCAGATCACTTTATATTCCATTTTCTATCGATAAATAATCAAAAAATTTGATAGAAAAAGCATTTCTTAATGTAGACTTTTTTACTGTGCTGCTGTTTCTGTGCTTGTTAGATTGTGTTTCGTACTTGATTGATTTTCTGCAGTGTGAATAGGATTAACTTGAGAATTACGAAGTTTTTTTGCTGTTTTTCGTATTAGGATTTGAAGTCTAGGGGATTTTAACATCAACTGAACATGTGGCTGCTACTCCTTCCCCAAACTATTTTATTTAAAAATTTGTTTTTTTAAGTTGGTTTCAAGAAATCTATCTAAGCTTTAGTTTAAAAGTACTTCAAATGTTGAATAATGGAAACAATTGCGGGCAACTTTAGTCCCAATTTGGACGAATCCAATGAAATTCATTTTATATGTAAGCTTTTCAAGGAACAATTTGAGAAAGACAGATTTTTCTTCGATTTAACTGCTAAATTATATGAATCAAGAACACTTAAATATACTTAGGTAATGTTCGTTTATTGGAGGGGTCTGCCTTTAATCAAGTTATTTAAATTGAAATTGTTTGTTTTAACTATTACAGATTTGAATGTCTAACACTTTACTGGTTGTACTGTTGATTTGAAGGATGTTGGTTGTCAAAACGTAATTGCATTTTCCTCTAATTCTCTGTTTCAATTGATGAAAGTTTTGTTTAGCATTCTTTTCGTGCAGCTAATGAAGTCGGCCGGTGTGTGGTTCCAGTACGATGAATCGTTCTTTAGACAGATTAAAGCCAAGGTAATTAATGTTTATCTCCACTAATGAGTTTTCAAAAGCGTCTGGAAATATTTTATTTTCATACGGAAATTTGCATAAGATAGCAAAAATTGATTTTCTGCTTTCGAATTATTTGCGTTGTCTTTAAGCGCCGTTGATGTCATTTAATTTTTGCACTTTGTCTTAATATTTCCCTAAATATTCAACTAATTTGTATGTACGTAAAAGCTTCCCGTTTCAATTTAATTCTCATATTTCGTTCACGTTGTTTTATCAACATCCTATGTAATATTTTTTAGTCTAGTGACGTAGCTAACTTTTCTCTTATAAGGATAAGGCAACATCAATTCAGGTGTCTTTGCCAAGTTCTTCTATTGATTTTTGCCAATCATGAAAAAGTTTTTAGTTTAATGCATTGATGAAAATCTTTGGTTTTAGTATATTGATTATGAATATCATTAAAAACAAAAATTGGAATAATATTGAAAGATGGGCTTTTTATTTTAACTTGTAAATCAATGTATAGAGATAGGAGAATATGTCCTCACACTCAAATCACATTTTACTACAGTCAGTTGTCTGCAGCTTAGGAATCAAAAAATCTAGTATCGTGATTCCTAATGTGAAAAGGACAATTTGATTTTTATTGAGGCCATTTGTGACGAGATCTTTGTCCAAGTTTTTGCATGCATCTACATGTACTTAATTTTTCTTTTTCATGAAGCTATTACATGTTAGAACTGGAGTTTTGGTATTTTCCGCATTCTCATGTTGGAAAAGTGTTGGTTTATTCATCAAGACATTTATGCATTGCAATTTGATGGGTCATTCAGGATTTTAGAGGTTATTAGGTTAGACATCTTTAAGGGAGTTATTAAACATTCTTATTAGCAACTGATCATTGTTTGCGTGGATTTGTAAATTGACCAATAATGAAGTCACTAAATATTAGACATTTAACTTTTGCTTGGCTGTGTGATGTCAGAAATTTTTTTTGTCTTAATTTCTTCATTGAAGAGTTGTAGTTAATTGAATGAACAGTCTATATACATTATATTATTTAATATCTTCTTATACTAAACAATTCTAGTTCACATCCATAATCACAACTCAGTTGGGAATTCATAAAGTGATATTATATTTCATGTAACGTTTTCTTATTACATTAGTTACCATAGATATTGTAAAAAAACATCTGCTACGGTACATTGCAATTTACGTTGGTTTTGAAGTGAAAATCTACTCTTCCATATTAATGCTATCAAAAACAATGTGTTACTTATATTGAGATTTTGATATTTTCTGCACATGTTGGATCCTATTTGATTTTAATATCTTCACCAATAGCAACATCGGTTCGAAATAACATTAATGGTAATTGGTGAAAAGTAGTAGTTTATATATCAATTGGAATAATAATATTTTGTTTTATTTAATGATAAAATTGACAGATGTCATGTCAAATGGAAGGAAATATTTTACGAAATGAAAGGAATTCAAGGGAATTGATTGTCACCAAATATAATCTTTCCCTGTTTTCAACGTTTCTGTTTTTATCGTAAGATACAATTTAGTTAATCACTTTTTATATTCGGAGATTTTCAACTAAATTTGGTGTTCTTTTATCGGAGTTCAAGAGTGCACAAAATTTTGTTCTCCGATTAAAACCGTTGATTGGGGTTTCAATTCAATTAATTTTCATTTGCGGGTCTGTCCATTTTTGTTTCTAATTTTTTATTTAACAGACAACAACACCTAAGGACCATTCAGCTAAGTTGATAATATGGGAAAAAATTAATTTAAGAAATAATCGGGTCATGATTACAAAAAGTCCAGGTTCAAGTTGGGCTTAGAATCAATTTAATAAAAACTTTGGTTATCATCACATTCGCAATCAGTTTTTTGTCCATGCCTGCCTGCAGCTTGTGAATTTTACCATCATAATTATAGTGTGAAAAAAATCGAAATTAAATGCATTACAAAATATTTCAGGGTCGGTTGTAAGTTGAGATTTTGCTCTAGTGATGCAGTGCGTAGTCATCGTGTATTTTTACAGATAATATTAGTTACCGTATTTGAAAAGTTAATTGTCCTTCTCTCGAAATTGAAGAATAATGTAATCAAATTCTATTGTGTTTTTTCTAATTTTGTGCAATGAATTGCAATTTATTTATTCTGTGCAGGCTATGAAGATGTATATATGCTATACTTTTTTATTATAATTATTTGTGAGCAAGGACATCAGCCGGTTTCATCCAAAACCTTAGTTTGCACAAATTTACTGGGTTGATGGCAAATAGCCATTGAGGTGAAATTCTATTGGTAGTTATGTTAGGGTAAGATCGCATTGATATCAAACAACCATTGCAGAACTATTTGTATTTACAATTTGAACAGGAAATGCATAACCTACCATTTTAGCCAAAAAATTATTACTTTTATTCACGAATTCGTGTGTAGATTGCCAACTATCGAAATTCAACAGAAACTACTTACAGAATTCTATTCAACAATTTCAAAATGTTGCAGTGGCAATGAAACGGTAATTAATACTGGATTAATGTACGCTAAGATTTTGAAAATAATTTTTGTCAACACATTAAAGAAAAATTGGAGGCTATAAAATATACTTTTTTGACGATGCATAAATATTCAGCATAGCGGCCAATGACAAACAGTTTTGATAAGAACATAGTTATCGACAGTGGTATCGCAATATCTGTTAAAGAAGTACAACTGATGATTTATTATGGCGTCGCAAGTATCTGTTCACTGTAAAATCTAGTCAGTGGCAGGGTATCAAAATGGATTTTTCACGGTTTACTGTTGGCTTTGCAGATGGAAAACCTTAAGCCCATGTTTTTGCTGGCGGTTTGCTGTTAGACAATAGATTTTAATCGTTTGTCAATTTTTCAGCTGATAGAAATTGATAGTCTGAACACACCATCTGCTTTTTAATCAGTTGATAAATGTCAATAGTTTGAACGAAGTTAAAACTCGAGTTTTTCGCTGCTTAGTTACTTCAAGTACCCAATGGATTCGGAAACCCTCAATTATTTAAGTTGAAATATTTCAACTTCAGATTCCAATCACTTGTTGTTTACAGATGTTGTGTCAATCAAAATGTAATTGCGCGTTAGTAAACCGGTTCCCAACTAATCTGTCATCTGTCAAAAAATCGAAAATTTGAACACTATGTCAACTCCGGTTTTCCCTACAAAATCTTCTGATGAAAATCAATAATTGCTTCCAATTATGTCATTACATAAATTCGATGATATTGGAGTAGCCAGAGACAGATATGTGCAAGGATTTAGGCAAAGATTTATTTGCGTTATGCTGTTTACGTGATTTTGTAATATTAAGATTTTCCAGTATCATTTTTAATTATTGTTTAAGAAACCTTTAGAAAATGTTAAAAAGTATAGATTTCAAGATAATGAAACGAGACCACTTTGTTTTTAAAGTGCATCTTAGAGTTCTCATTATAGCGTGTACGCGAAATAGAGGTTTTCGTTTCAAGTAAAATACATAAGTACGAAATTTCTATTAAAACAATGCAGCCGCATGTAGTTCATAGGCTTCTTCGAACATTTTTTATTTCAATGTTATTAGTAGTCAAAGTTAATGATTCCTATCCTAGTTCCGGCGAATGGATAGCCCGTGCGACTCCAATTCAGCAGTTGTTCGCTTCATTAGCAATACATGGGACAAGCACTTTCGCTACCACGATCCAGATGTTTATGCTCATCTCAATAAGAATGACATACAGCCCCATATCTTTGGCATGTATGCGTCTTTTCATCATTCAATTTTTCTTTCTTTATAATTATTTATTTTTCATTTATTTGTTGTGAAAACGGTGCACAATTTTACAGCAGTTGCAATTATTTCACTGTATACATTGAAAGCTGTATTTCCTTCTCCAAAGGAACTTTATTAAACTCTTTTCCGTTGTCAAAATTTCTTATTCATTACCTTAGCATAAATTATTTATGGTTATTTCTCATGTTATTAAAGTAGTTGTTGGAAAATCATAAATTTTTACACATGCATCTTTATATTATTCTGCCAAACGTATATTTCACTAGGTGGCTATGCGCCAATTGGGACAACTAAAATTTTGAGATGTATTTTATTTTTATTGCTTCCCACGCTTAAACTAGATTGTTTAAGCTATGAATTCATTAATTTACATGCAAATGTACTTTTCCTGTAAACTCTACAACAGTCGCGTCAACCCCTCAAAAATCAGGGAGCTTGAAGTTCAAAAAATTTTTATGTGAGAATGGGTAAGGAATTAGACATCATTAACCTCAAACATCTTTGGAATTTCATAATTTTTATAATTTCTTGAAGAAAAATTTAAAGCACTCATAACTCCCGAGTTCATCACAAAATAGGGAGTATCTCTTATCTAGATCATGATCCCGTTATGGCGTGACTTTGCACGATTTCTTCAACCTTTATGCTTTTGGCGTTAATGCCTCTGAATCATCTGGTTTGGGAAGCCTATTTATACATATAAGGAAACATTAAAGCTAAAGTTCGGCGTTCCTCCCATGTGCTCTAAACTTTAGAATTATCTGAATGTTAAGTGTGAAATGTATTTAAGTCTTTATCAAAGAAATCGAAATTTTCAACGATAAATAGCGAATCTTTCCAAGTACCCCAGCCACAGGAATATGCCTTAGTCTATATTTTCAACAGTACGTTTGTGCACATTCACGAATAGATGTGTCCTTGGCTCAGGTTGTTTTAGATTAAATTTCCCATAAATTTTTTATAAAATATGAAAAAACAACGCAATAGAGAAGTGCCTCCTCTTTCATTTGCGTTTTGAAATTATGTTCTACCATAACCGTTTTACAATATGCTCTCAAACATCCAAGGAAGAATTGGTTTGCTTCTTTACCCAATTATGTTTTATGAAAATCGATTTCTAGCAAAGAAATAGTTTACAATGTGGAATTTTGATAAAATTATGCTTGCAGCATTATACTAAATTTGCACGCATATTATACGTTTTGACAAGGTAAAATAAGAAAACAAATATTTGTAAATAACTGCATTGAATAATGAACTATATACGTTTGCAACAATTGGCATACTTCTTTGCAACAATTAGCATACTTCAAAATATTGCTTAATTTATTATATCTTAATAATTCGTAGATGCTAATAAATATTTTTGACTCAACGTTGGTTATTATTCAAGATTGAATTTTTACCTTTTTCAGTTTGTATTATTTTGGGAAGACATTTTTAGCATTTATTGGTCTTTCCTGGCTTTGTTGAATTACCATAAAATTTCAGTAAAATTTCAGTTTGCAAATAGCTTTTACTTGGACATAGAAAGAAATATTGAAGCATTGTTTTTATTGTTAGCATTTATATATGAAATTTCAGCAAATTATTTCTCTAAACTGTCATTTGTGAATTACAAAAATAATAATCTGGAATTTTTTGTAAAAGTACAATAATAATAAAAATTGCGTAGCAATTCGCTATAAAACTACGAGTGCAAAGTTTAAAGAACAGATACAATCTTGATAACATCACATGCAAAAAATTCAGTATTTAAGAAACAGTGGGGCTTAAGCCCCCTTCGCACCCAGGTTTGACGCCACTGCTCTATAACATCATTTTTTTATTTTTGTTTTGCATCAGCACGGTATTTAGTCAAATAATGTAGCTTGTATGAGAATTTGAGGCTCTAAATTTTGTTGAACACCAGAATTTCCTATCAGCATCCGATATGATCTAAACATTTGAAGACCGTAAGCTTAATCTTCCCAATAAACCAATCATGGTGTGAATTACATTTTATCTGTACTGTTTTTAAGTTGTTTTTGAATTCCAAATACAAACTTTGAAAATATTGAATTAATAGCAGGGTTGAGGCTGACATGTAATATTGTAATATTTAGGGGGCTAGAGCTCTTGTAACCCATCATATATATATATATATATATATATATATATATTTATGAATAAATATGATTATTAGTATATATCTACTTGTAAAAATCAGTGTGTTTATCCTATTATTGACAAAACCCAATGCAGTTGTATTGGGACTGGCTATATTAATTTTAGGGGTTTGTCCCCCTAAGCCCTCCTCAGCCTCGCCACTGAAACAGCGTAAAAGAAAAATATCTAAATCGTCTATTCAACTCTATCCAGTGAAAGCCCGACGTTGTCCTCACTAGTTGTACTTTATTATTTCATATTTACACTTTGGAGATTTTTTGCTAAATGTAATGACGCATTTCATTTTTCATTTTTCATTTATGCAACATCTAAATAAAGTTGGTTTTTATTGCTTAGTATTGCTATTGGCAATATCTGCAATCTAAGACACGCATTCGAACATATGTTGTCTAAAAATTAATTGCTTTTTATGGCATTTGCTTTGTTTTGTTTAATCTAAAATGTTTATAGAACACTTATTTTTTTAAAACGCATGGTTTTATCACGTGAAAATCCCAACTTTTCGAAAAAATGCTTTTGCAAATTATGTCGCACCCTACTGTTACATGTATTTGGTTGTTCTCAATTATTTCAAACTGTTTCCATAAGAAATCTACAATAATTACTACATGTTATGAGTGTTTCTCATTGCTGTGTTGTTTTGATAATGAAACAACAGTTATTGAATACGGTTTTTATTGCATTGCAAGTAGAAGAGACTTTGCGGGCACTCTTTTATAAGTAAGCATCCACAAAATTGACCTTAAAATTCTGTTAATAGAGCTATCGAATTGACCTTAAAATCTTGGAAATTTACTCTAAATTCCCGCAGAATTGACCTTAAAATCGTTGCACTTAATCCTACAATACAGCCTATTTGTATATGGGTGTTATGCATTGTGCAAAATTTTTCTGGACCATTTATGTTTTATTGTTTTAGTATTGATAATCAAATTTAAATTCGATGTATTGCTATTACACGAAACTAATTATGACCATTTTCAACAGGATATTACATTTTCAGGAAAATTCAATGGTAATTATCATCAGAATTGACATAGCATTGGAAGGTGAAATTTTAAAGGCTTGTTGCATTCCTTTTTCTTCAATATTTTCTTTTGAACTCGCCATGATACTCCTTGAGTCTCCCAAATGTCAGTATTCCTGTAGGATCATTCATTGTCAAGGTTAATTTCATGTCGTTTAACTCCCTAACAGCATCAACAATAATGGCTTGACCAAAAAATTAAATTTTCAAATGGCAGAAATAGCAGTTATGGTTGCCTTACTTATAAGTTCAAATTAGTGATACTAACTCATTCATGACTATGTCAGTATATAAAAAATAATCAATTTAATACAAATGGGTTGTTTAAAGATTTGGTAACTGCAAGTCATGGTTAATACGAAATCTAATAATGTTTTCTCCAAGGTAAGGCAAGATTCACTTAGCACACGACAAAACGTCTTTTGTTAAGATATTCGTTTTTTAGAATTTTTAATATTCTAGAAAGTGAATTATGTTCATTGACATTTCTTTGATGCGAATTATTGAAAATTGAGTCATTAGATTTTATTAAATGATTTTTCCGATGTTCTCTCACTTTTTCAATTACAATCTTTTAATATAGAATTAGACGGGAACGCATGAAAATGACTTTATGTATGAATTAATTTTTGATGTCATGCATTTCACAGGATTTTATAATGTAACATCATATTCATTGTATTTTTCCATTTTAATACTACTGAGAAAAATCAGTTGAAATTCAAAACTTTTCAATAAATATTTAAGTCATATTTGTTGGTATTTACAAACATAATTAACTGTGGAGAGTGTAATCTTTTGAAGCAACATAATTTATGAATGTAAGTGTTTCATTTACTTTTGAACAATATTCCCTAGGTGCTTGTTTGTCACAGTTCTGCACTTAATGTTCTCTATCTTATTTAGCTACAACCATACCAGTAATATTCCATATAAATCGTTTCATGTTGTCATGTTTCATGTAAAAACATACTTATAACTGCTCTTTCTGAAAATCGGGGTTGTTCCGTCATAGAAAGTCTTTTCTAGAGTATATTTACAAAAGAAAGTGTTATAGTAGTCAGGACATTGGCGAATTTGGCCGTATTAAGGTTTATATAATCGGAGGGTTCTTCAAAATACATAAATTCCTTGTTTAGAAGGCGGGCATGGTATTGAATGTTTTTTTTGTTTTAATTTTAAACATTATGCTAATGTCAGATATATGTATGTAGATTATATACCTTGTCGCAAAAGAATGGGTCCCAGAAAAATTAAATTACAGACAAACGGATAAGTATATTTGCAAACAGAAAAGTGGTAGGAATAGCAAAATGAATTTGCTATAAACACAAGGCTCAGGTTTTTACAAATTTTCCGTTGTTTGCTAAGCCTTTAGATATAAGTTGATTTATACAGTTCATCCCATTTCTACTTACGACCGGCGAAATTTCATTTTGCGATTCTTTGATTTTTTCTACTAATGTCGCCTGCATGAGTGGATTTTTCTTTTCCATGAAGTTCTTGAGTATTGTCCACACGGTTTTCATCGGATTGATATCTTGAGATTTTGGTCGCCCCTGCAAAATTTGAATGTCGCGTTCAGGCATGAAAATTTTGTTTTATGGGAAGTGTGAGGGGTTGCGCCATCTTGCTCCAATATCCAGCCGTTAGGGTATAAAGCATTTGCATATGGAACAAACTCCAATACAATTTTGCGATATGTTTTACTGTTAATCGTTCCTTCGGATATAATTTTCAAATAAAATTACGAATTTGACAGTGCTCCCCAAAGCATAACTTTGGATAGAATTTTGGCTATTCTTATCACTTTGCTAATACCGCAACACAACAAAAGATTTTAACAAA
>CABFPE010000006.1:536970-547752 GCA_900660155.1 Hofstenia miamia | reverse complement strand
CCAATACAATTTTGCGATATGTTTTACTGTTAATCGTTCCTTCGGATATAATTTTCAAATAAAATTACGAATTTGACAGTGCTCCCCAAAGCATAACTTTGGATAGAATTTTGGCTATTCTTATCACTTTGCTAATACCGCAACACAACAAAAGATTTTAACAAAATCAAAACTTCCCAACTGTCCTATTTTTTGCAAAAAATTTATAGATTTAAGGAATTACACCAGATCAATACAGTAAGGTAAAAAAAATTATTTGCTTTGTTGAGAAATCATTTGCTATAAATACTGCGTGATTTGACATCTAAAAGTGCTTTTACATTTGTAACTAATTTTCAATGAAGAGTATATACCAAACATATGCAGTGGCAATAAAAATCGAGAATAAATCATCAACTTGACTTTACTTTCCAATAAACGATTTGTCAATAGAACAATTTAAATCCTATTAGTTTTTGGTTTTAAAAATGTATCAATACGTTTTGTCAACAACAATTGAATTGGTTTTCTACAAAATGTTTGAAAATCATTGGTTGGGAACGCTTCCTTACGATAATGAAAAATAATACGAAAGCTAAAATTAAGTTAATTTATAAATAGTAATTTTCAAGATCTTTGCATAAGTACACCAAATGAACCGACTCCAATTTACCGCATGACGTTCCTTTGTCCATATTCAGCTCTAATTCAGTTAAAACCTTTAAACTATAACTGAAAAACCTAAAGTAATTGACATTCGGTCAGAAATGGAACTGCATTTTGTCTATACCAAAAGGCAGAGTCAATAATGAATGATTTGGAATTTTGATTTTACTTAAAGCAACACTGCGAATATTTTGGTAGTCAAACCATATGAATTGAACTATCTCTTCTGATTTGCGATTTGAAGCAGTTCTTCCATATATAACATTATTAGAATGTAGTCGGATTTTATATATTGATAGTATGAGGTAATTATTTTGTCAGATTTTCAGCAAAAGCAGTTACATATAATGCTATTTCCAAGAAAAGATGCAGTATTCTTGGAGCAAATGCCAAAATGTTTGTCAAGTTGAAGCGTAATTTTGTTTTACCTCTCCAACATCTTAATTTATGTAAATGAAAATATAGTTTAAGAGGGTGCATTTTAATAGCGTTTTGCTAATGCCGATAGCAGGTAGCTAAAAAACCTAAACCGCTCAATTTTTTCACAGTATTTGTAACTGGAGCGTCCATATTTAAATCTTACCACTGCTCCTCTGAATATCATGCTTTTACTTTTGGACGTTGTCGGCTCACGTCATCGTCATTAAAATTCACATTCTTAATACAGCTTTTAATTGGTACTCAACGTAAACTACTCTCTTGTAAATCTTGTGGGAGATTCCCGTTTTCCTTTATCTGATACAATCAATAGGGCGGCGCAAACTACAGTGAATAAGCTTTTTATAAAAATATAACTTATGATAATTGGTTGCTAAGCATTATTACGGAAGAGCAATATTTGTAAAAACAAGGTGTAGATATTGTTCATTTTACATTTTGTATTACTAATTTTCGCTAGATGGCATAGCGGACACCAATTTAATTTTCCTTGTTATCTCATTGATATTAAGAAGATTTTTCTTTTTCCCATTTATTTTCATAATT
The DNA here is from genome assembly GCA_900660155.1 of Hofstenia miamia. Lineage (NCBI taxonomy): Eukaryota > Metazoa > Xenacoelomorpha > Acoela > Hofsteniidae > Hofstenia > Hofstenia miamia. The sequence continues at coordinate 546,123 of CABFPE010000006.1, read as the reverse complement.
TCAATTTTTTAACAGTAGCTATACGTGACAATTTATGGGTTGATTGTTGTAGTAGGCTTGTTGTTTTAGAAGATGGTTGAGATTAATGTTCAGTCGCGAATTTGGTTTGATTGAAGTGCTACGTTTGTGGGATGGCGTATTCGCCTACAGCTCCAATTTAAATCTTATCAACTACATTTTCATTGCCATACTTATTCTTCAGAGAAAAGAGCGTAAGATTTTTAGTTATACTAAGGGAATGAAAATTATTTCAAAAACCTAAATATTTCTCTTAATGTGCTTATTGCCTTTAGTAACGAACCATTAGTTTATGGCGGTGACTGATGTCATACGTTTTTTAGTGTAATATATAGTTAAATCTATTGCAGTTTGGCAAATGCTTTGTTCAAGTTCCGTACGGCATCTCGTCATGAAGTAATTATGTAATCTAAAATGAAATTTCTATCCAGCTAAAAGCCTCAAAACTTTAATCTGTTAATTTAGCTGTTTTCATTAGAAACACTTACTTGTAAAGCTGAAGTTTTTTCTAGCCAATCTTAGCTAAAATGCACAGGTTAAACCTGTGTATATTTAACTACAATTGGTGGTGTGTACATACAAGACCCTAACCTTGGCTCCTATTGGAATTAGCGGTTATGCTTCAGTCTAATGTGCACACACCGAGAGGTTCCATAAACGGAGTTTATGGAGAAGATTCGAAGAATGCATTAAAATACAGGTTGTTGGTGACACTGTTGTAAAGAAACAACCCACTTCCACACTGTGTGAAATAGCATGTTGGTGGTGTGTAAATCTATTAGAAATTGGCGGAGTATTTATATGGAGCGTTGCGCAATATGACGAAGTTGTACCATGACAACGGTGCTCGTGCTCGTGACTTAAATAACATTCTTAAAATAGACTAAATCATCACAAACACACGCATTTAGCTAACTTGTAAATGTTAAATAAACATCTGCATAGCAACGTAGTGTGTCCTTAAGTCAAACTTTGAGATTTTATTTATTTTCCAAGAGATTATCAACTAAGCATTATAGGTTTTGCATTAGCAAATTCAAGTGAGTCAATCTTTATGTAGACATTCCTATATTTATCGCAGTAATCATTGCAGCATTAGATATCCAAAAACACAATAATCAATTGAGATTCCTAATTTTCTATGTTAGAGAATAGTTGAGCTGGGTTTTCCCAAATGACGTATTTTATAGGATTCGAGATTCGGAAATTATCTAATTGTTCGAATCGAGTTGGATCCGAATGCTGAATTAGGACTCTAAAGTCTAGTCTGAGACTAATTTGTTTCGCTTTATAACAGAGCGCAACTGTACATTCCATCAATGAACTTAGTCTTCGAAAGGATTGTGCATAATACGGGCGGTTAGACTATGTGATTGGTCACGTGTGATCCAGCACATTTTGGTAGAATCACACGTCTAACCACCCAAGTTAAAAATTGCGATTCGACGTGATTTTGTAATTGCTCTTCTATCAATCACATGGTCTAACTATATCCTAAGCAAATAAATTCACTTTCAGGCTCACTTGAATTTGGATATAAACTTCCAATTTAGGTTTAATTGAATTTTATGGAGTGCGTTGTCTACTGACTTTAACCCTATCTCAGCTGAGCTTTTTTCACTTTACAACCGAGAAACGCTCCAAATCAATTTTATTCATCACTAAACAGTGAAATTTGCAGGATTAAATGTTGCGTATTACTGAATACTAAGAGAACAAAAAGTTGATATTCTTTTTGTCTGACGTCATAATATGTGTTGATGCCAGCAATGCCAAAACATTTTCAATAATGTGTTCCAAGACCACAACAACGCTAATATTTGACATAGTGATGGTCGATGATAAAGTGAACACATTGAGAAAATAAGTATTCGATGACCTCCTGATCTACCTCCTGAAGCTAATATAAATACTAACTTTTTTTAGAATAGTATGTGTATAACTAAAAAATAATGAATGTATTATTCTTAGTTTTAGAGATTTGCCTTGCTAACAAAATTTTTGAAAAAGTAAAAATATAATATCAATTTAGAGTTTACCAATCATTCAACCTTTTAATGAAGAGCTTTTATTGAAGTCTATTTGATATAAAAAGATTTTTTGAATATTTTTACTGGCTTTTAAATGTGGTAAGTTTTTGGATCACTAATACTGCCTCACATTCGTATCTTCTGTAGGTAATAGATACTGTTTAGGCTGTGCTTAGTAATCTTTAATTTTTAAATAAGTTATTCATTTTACAAAGATGTTGTCGAACCCTCATATTCATTATTATTTGTTCTTAAATGAAACATCAGAGGTTCTAGAAATTCCTCCCTCCCTTTGATAAAAATCATCATCATTCGCGCTTCATTTAATATTGAAAAATTATAACTGAAACAGAGATTTACTTTGTCAGTTAGAAGGATGTAGTAACTTGTTAGATACTAAAAGCTCTATGCGCGGCTTGTAGAAAGCATAGCATGTCGCACATCGGCTTCGGCATTTAGTTTGCTTCGACACTTTGTTTCACATTGATCAGGGCAGAAAGTCCACTTTCGCACGTGTATGTGAAACAAAAAAATTGTTGGGTCTATAGAATTGCACCACCTGTATTTTTTTAAGTGTGCATATATTTTGACAATTGAATTGCATTTCATTTCTATAAAATTTTCGTGAAAGTTATCAGGAAGAATGTACTCAGTGGTAAGATTCCTTTTTCATCTATGTTGTAATCTGATACTCGAATTCTTGTTTCAACTATTGGAGAAAAGATTTAGTTTCAAACTTCAGTTGGGTTTCAAGATCGGTACTTCTTTCTCACGAGGATTCTTTAAAATTGGGAAGTGAGACGCGTTTATTTTTTTTACTACTGACTGCCACAGTTCCAGTTTTGCTAATCATTCATACAATTTGTATTCCTGCTTTCCAAAAGCAGATTCAGAATTTAGAGATTTCAAAATGCCCACAAGGTATGCCAGTGTCAGATGAAATTCTTGAAGATCCTGTTTCAAATTTGATTCATGAAATTGCCTTATTTCCTCATTTCCTCTCTTATATCAAATACGAGCTGCTGTATGTAAAACAACAAAGTTTCGTAAGTAGCTTCAATCAATTCCACAAGTGGTAAACAATCTTGTGTTGGTAGCACTTGCTTTGACGAACTTAATAACTCAAATTATTAGAGCAAGTTTAACCTTTGTTGCAGAACGCGATTAATCCATTTTGAGAATCAAGTAGTTTCAGAGTGCCCTCCCGTGCAGACATCTGTGTGATTTCCCATTGCAGTTCTTTATCATCAAAGAATGAAGCAACAATTATAAAACATCGTTTGCTTTAGTAGTATTCTCTATTGGCATATTTTTAGCTTGTGCTTGATCGATTCTGAAAACGATGACAGATGCGGCACACGTAACATATGACGTGTCTTTGTGGCTGACAATGACAGTTCAACAACTTTTTTTACTGTTTTATATAATTAAATAATCTTGACATTTTGACATTATACTTACATTTTAAATTTTCCGTATAGCAAGAATAAGTACTCTATATTAGATATAAAGTATTAAAAGACATTGTGTGCTTTAGCTAAGATTCTGTCAAAAAACATTTTTAGGAAATATGTTGCATTTGCGAGGACTTTAAAGAAAATCTATAAACAAAAGTCCTGTATAAACATTAATTAATTTTTTAACACCGATTTATCATTTTTAATTTATATAAAAACACACCTAATTTTCAAATGTAAGCAGCTTGGTTATACTGTGGTTTGCATCGGCTCAAATCTAACCTGAAAATTATTTCTTTTTGTCTGAACCAGACAGGGTTTGCATGTTTTGAACAGGACCTGTTTAAAACATGATTTAATAAACACTGTTTAAAAAACGTTGTTTTAAACGTTTAAAACGTTTTTTTGTAAAATTTTCACGTTTTGTCTACCCTGGAACCAGGATACTTTAATGTGACAAATTCCCATTTTACTGACTTGTATTTAACAATGTTCTCAGTTACTTATTACACGTCACAATACGAGCAGTAAGCCCACATGCTCAAACTAAAGAAAAATAGAAATAATTGTCAATGGACTACACATCACATAAAGATCAACTTTAGCATCCATTGATAAAGTTTGTTCGTAATAATGTCAGAGAAGGTGCTAGCATACAATATCTTACTGTGTATCTAAATTTCCTCTGGTTGCTCTTTGTGAACGCAAATGTTCTCAGCTCTACCAATTTTAAGAACCTGTGTTACATCGTAGTAATCAGCATTCAACGGTTATCTAGTTTCTGATTTCTCTATTGTCAATACCAAATTTTAAACCAAAATCCCTTATATATATATATATATATATATATATATTTCAAGTTTAATTTTGCAAACCCCAGTAGAAAATATAGTGCAGTTCGAAAGCTATCGTGGTGGATATCTGTATTGATAGTTTTCAATTTAGATCCATAGATTTATGATCGCGTAATTTGCTTCGACTGTGTTGTTTTAAGTTGTTGGATATGTTTGCTGTTGACCACATCAACTTAGCAGAGCTTCATCAACAAGGAAATCTGAAATACTGTTTGTATATGTTTATACAAAATTCTCTTAAGCCATTTTAAAGTTACTGAGTTCTTGTTCAGACATGCCGGCAGCTTCTATGATTCAGTGAGGAATGTCGTCAATGTTCAAATTTGTTACATAACTAGTGTTGCCTACCAACGAGAATCAATGATAATGCAAGGAACCTGTATCGGGAATGATCTCATTACTACATGTATCTGGAGTAAAAGGGCAAATTGAGGAAAGATTTTTATACCATTTTTGAGTAAATAAAAGTGAATATTTCTCAATTAATTTTATATATTGGCGGAATCAAGGTTTTGTTATCGGCAGAGATAATAACTTACATATCTGTCAGTGTCTCAACAATATTGGGAACACATAGTCATCTTGTAAAGCAATAGTTGAGCATCTGCTTGTAATGATTTTGCAGAAGTGACTAAAGGCGTGCATCATTGCCTTTTTGAGGATTTATCTAGTAAACATCTCAACTCCAAATACCTTCATTGTTAAAACCGATACTTAGACCAATATACGTTCTATGTTCTGTATTGTGTATTATTTGGCAAAGAATCACAAAATGTAGCAACTGTTGTCATAGTTGGTTGCTATATTTTGTGAATTTTTTGGAGTTTTACTGAAGGTACCACCACCAGAAAATGCCATGCAATTTTCTCATGGAATAGAATAATTTATAAAAACTGACGTTCTAGAATCAGATGCTTTTATAGTAACTATACGAAAAATTGGATTTTCAACTATTTCATACTTGTAATATCTTAACAGATGGTTTTCTTTTTCGCCGAATTACTACTAATTTATATTTATATCTTGAAAGTGGGAGACTTAGTCAATGCGAGTGAGTGGAGTTTGACATAATTTTTTGTATGTTATTGAAGTCGGCGGTACCATAACAAGATAACTATAGCAAGAGTTGTTTGCTGTTGGTGTAATCTCCTAGAACCTCTTGCGACTTAGCTACATTTATGTTGATAGGCAAAGTAAATTGTGGGGAAATAAAATATTGTCTGAAATATTTCTATATTAACGCTGATCGCGATTGCTATCTGGATATTTGCGACCCTATTTGCCTGATTTCATTTATTATTTATTTCAGCAATCTTCCTTAAAATGCAATTAATTATCACGCAGCTTTCAAACCAATTCGTATGCAAGAAATAAAATTGACTATTTTTTCAAAATATTGATAAGTTCGCAATAATTTGATACAATTAAAGCGAAAAATGCTAATTCTGTTAGTAACCAACAGAGCTGCAAAAATGATCATCTGTATTTAGATTATTGACAATGGATGTTATAATAATAGATAATAATCTATAGTATTTCTTAAATATTGAATATTCAAAAGTACGTTCTTTTTTTCAGTATTTTGTATGAGATAACTGTGCTTGTTCCAATTTAAGTTTACTTTTTCTGTTAGGTTGGTTGTGTATAATACTTTAAGCACTGTGGAAATGCTGTATATCATTGGAACGTGTCTGGCTGTGATGTCTAAACGCAAAAAGCATCGAGTAAGCCCTACCAAAACGTTCTGTCCCAATTTTTTTAACAATAATTCGTATGACGAAGATGAAATGTAGAAAAATTTTTAGTCAATTTTATTATTAGCAACTAAAAGTATAAAGTGCCTTTGGCTGATTGTTGAATTCTGCATTATGAGCGGAGACCTATTCAGTTTAGCCAAAGCACATGATTTAACATTTAATGAGTGCCACACGAAGCTACCCAATTAAATATGAAAACTCAAATAATTTATTGTCAAACAGAAAATGTTTTTTTGTCAGCGTTTGGAAAATTCATTGCTCAAATATATGTATGTTATTGACACAAAATTTCAGGTTATTGTGATTATCAATTGTTGCAACTCGAATATAGCGATATTTTACATCCTTGATTACAGACATACCTCATGAAACGATCAAAATTCGTTTGGAAAACTTGGTGGTTCTCTCATAGAAATAATTGGTTCCTAGCCTATTTTGATTCTCTAACATATAAGGATTACTGGCTATATAAATGCTTTTTAGGTGTGAACAGTTATAGTGCAGTCGAAATGAGTTCTATATCTAATTGTATTTCTTTACTGAGCACCTAATAAACTCACCATAATTGATTCCGACACATAATATTTCTAAGTAAATAAGTTATTTAAACACAACCAATGCAATGAAATCTGCAAATGGTTTGTTTATTTGAGCTCGTACGGAATCTCATCATGAAATACTTATATAAGTTTGGTTTGAAATTTCTATCGAGCTAACAACATTAAAACTTTAATGTATTGAGCTGTTTTCATTAGAAACACTTACTTGTAAAGCTGAAGTTTTTTCTAGCCAATTTTAGCTAAAATTCACAGATTAAACCTGTGTATATTTAGCTGTAATTGGTGGTGTGTACATCCTAGACCCTAACCTTGGCTCCTATTGGAATTAGCGGTTATGCTTCAGTCTAATGTGCACACACCGAGAGGTTCCATAAACGGAGTTTATAGAGAAGTTTCGAAGAAAGCTTTATTTAAATTTCAAGAAGTAGTCTATTCTTTGTGAGATCACGACCCACTTCCATACTGTGTAATGTAGCATGTTGGCGGGTGCGTTGTCAGAAATTCACTGAGTATTTATACTAGGAGTTGCGCAATATTACGATCCTTTGCGCAATGCAAACATTTCATTTATTCAAATCGTGTGTTTTCATTACGGAATTATAAATCGAGTGCATTAGTTAAATGGGAGAAAATTCATTTTTCAAGTTTTAATATTTCAGTTAAATTCAATTATATATATTCGGGTTATTCCAAAATTTATTTTTTCTAGTTTTAGTGCGGAATGGTGGACAAATATTATACAAATAATGTTAATAAAAAACGCGTCTGTCCTTAATCTTATTCGTTCATCAAACAGGGAGGACGGTTGTCCTCACTTCTCTCCTCCCCCGCACCATTTTCATAAACTACATAAGCTTTATGTGAAAATCGAAATAAAAATGTATTTTCAGTGGTTTTTATAAACCTTTTGTTAGCCTTGAATGAAAAGTGTCTTAAGAAGACTAGCACTAGCTTTTATTTGCATAAATGTATACCTTAAATATTTTGTGGAGAATCTCATAGGTCGTTTCAATTCGATTTTGCATAAATTCCAAGTTATACTTTGATAATAATTTAGGAAAATGATTGAACCTCACCTGCCTTAAAAATATAGAGCTCACACATTTGGTGCAACTGTTGAAATGCCATTAACGTAATTTCCAAAAATTCTAATAACAGCAGATACATTAGTAGATATATAGTTTATAGGGTATGAAACTTAAAATACCCTGCATTGTGATTATTGTTGTGGAATTTTTGCTCTAATATAGCATATTGCTTTCAATTAATTATCAAGATAAAAAATTGCTGTAATTCCGTAAAAAATGATAATATGATTTTATAAGAACACTCGAAAACATCCTAGACGAAAGATACACATGGATTTCATAACTTAACTACACCAGTTTCAACTAGCATGAAGACTTGGATGCCTCAAACATAAATTTGCCAGCAAGACTGTGCATTTAGTAAAAAGCTAAGCTCAAAGATATTTCTGTTGCTCTTAGTACTTTAATTTTTCTTTACCAGATCATTGGTCTCATGTTAAGCTAATTTTTGAGGAATCGCAATGCCTGGGTCTCTGCTTGGTTTCTAAATTAAAATTTTGATACTAGCATCTATCTAGAGCAGGGGTGTTCGTGGAGGGAAAGATTGTCACCCATCCTGTTGCGCACTCTCACAATGAGCACGCATGTCGCCATAAACAAATCCGCATTTAAATTAGAAGATGGAAATAAAACTGATCTTTTAAAAAGTATATTGATATTACTTCTCAAAAAATATAATAGATAGGGCCAACAGAAATGTTTGGCGGGCTGGATTGTGGCCCGCGAACCGCCAGTTGCACACCCAGATCTTCACACTGCACTGGTGTTTTATCCAAAAGCAAAAGAATACCTAAAACATTATTGGAGCTTAAAAGGTTTCTTTATATTGATGCAATTACACAACATTACATTTAAAAACTGGCATTCTTATTTGTTTTAAAATACACCTGGATAGAATTACTCGAAAAATCCTACAATTTAGAGGGCATGACTTTTCTTGTATTTTGTATTTTTCTTGATTATTCTTAAGCATATTTTATACTTTCTCCATGTTTGGAACCCCAAGCTTTCGGAAATTTTCTAAAAACATATTTTAGGAATAGCCCATATATATTAGGGGTATGACTTTTGAACTTTTTTTCCTGACCTATAAATAGATGGGTTTTACGCAATAAAATTCTAAAATAATATTTTCACGATGTTGAAAAAATGTCGTGCCCCAAAGCACTTTAAGATGTAAAAAGGGATTAACAAAAAATTTAATGACCCAAAATTATTTGTTTTGTTCTAACATGTTCATTCATAGGATTCTATAAAGAAATGCGGGAAAAAATAGTTTGTACAAAATAAATACACACAGTTATTGTTTACTAGGCAAAATGAATTCGAAGTGGATATATATTCAAGTTTGAATATATATAAGTATATATATATATATATATATATATA
>CABFPE010000006.1:518711-536731 GCA_900660155.1 Hofstenia miamia | reverse complement strand
TATATATATATATATATCTGATCATATTTGCTACATATGTTGTGTAACTAAATTTGATGTAGATACTTTGTTTAAATAAACGAATTATGATTGCACCGTTTCACATTTTTACAAACTTGATTCGTTACTTGTTAAACATCCCACATAGCAACTGGCATGTATTCAATGAGAAACAATAATTCACTGATTAAACATGTCAAGAGATATTTCTCATTACTTTTAGTAGATTGCCATTCAATTTATAATATAAATATCTAAGCAACGCTAATATATATATATTTAAATTTTCATCAATTCTGCTTTTGTTCTTAACAATGCTATGATATTTTATGAATTTTTCAGCAATACATGTCACATGTTTTAAATTTGGTGCAAAATTTAACATCCAGGTATCAGTGAAAAAATTATTTTAAATATAAGACATTAGTTTTAAATGTTGCTATGGAAACTATTAGCTGATTTAATATCAATGCATGTGTTGCGCAATCGCCGTTATACTGCAAAATGTCTCTTTAGTCCTAAATTCAGACTCTAATGCTTGCCTGCGGATTCTCCTTAAGCACCCTAAGAATTTAAAAGTTCACATTGTCTTAACTAGTGCTCTGCATTTGGCTAATCCCAAGGTAAGTTTTTCATTTTTGAATGACAAATCGTTTGTATTTTAATTTCTTTTGAAATTCTTTATTTTCTCATTTTAATCCTAAGATCAATTATTTTTCTATAGAGCCTTTACTTTTGATGATAGGATTTATAGGTAGATTTCAATCCAAACTTTCATTAAATTTTCAAGCGGTATATATATATATATATATATATATACTAATACTAATACTTTGGATTTAAAAGCCTAAGACTTTTTGCGAACCAACTGCTTAAATATTCATCTGTCGCAATGACATGTGCTTGATTTATGGCTTGAATATAATTTTTTCAGTAAAATGCTGAAAAATGGAATTGTTTTGATTATAAATATTCATTTATTGGGGGTTACGGTTCTGCTTTGGTGTGTTGAGTATTGATTAATGCTACAACAAATTTTGAAGTTTTTCTTTGCAAGAGTAAAATAATGAGGTTTTTTGGACATTTGTCTGGATTTCACGGTTTATATTATCGAGAGATTGACATTACAAATGCCAGCACTGGATTAGGTTTATCAAATAAACATTAATTAACATTAATTTCTTTGTTTACGCTTATAGTTTTTAGCTGTTTTCTTTTTCTAGGCAACTCAAAAGGTATGTCTTTAACTGAATTCCATTCGCATTTTTAAGTTTATCCAATCAAGGTTAAGGTAGCATTTTTCCACAATATGGTGGAATTGTTGTCAATTACCCAAGTTCATATTAAACAGAAGCCACATGTTGCTGAAATATGCGATCATCAGGCTAGAGCTAACAATTGTTGCCCTCATATAACTTGCATTCTAAAGTTCCCCTTGCATTTGATTTTGCATTCTTTGCTTACAGCCTGTTTTAGAAGTTCGATCGCCCTCTGTCGTTGCAGTTGCCAAATAAAGCTAAGATGACAGCATCGCTTCAGTCTCTCATTGGGTTTGATCGTTCACCAACAAAAAAGAAAGTCACTCCGCGCTCTCGAAGTTTTTTCAACCTCAGTTCTTCTTTCGGTTAGTTTTTTTATAAAATTGTTTTTATATATTTAAATAAATTGCAAAATAGTGCTCATACCTATTATATTATCTTAACTTTTGAATTTCTGAAATTGTATTTCGTTTTATTAATGTTTAGTGCTTTGTCTATCGCATTTAAAAATTGTTGGTTTGGATTAAACTTTTATTTAGTTAAGTGTTACCTATTTTCATGATAAAATTTGTTATGTTTAAACTTGAATTATCTTGGAATTTTTATTATAATTTGTTAGTTTCTTGAAAAAATTGGATACGCTTTTGATTCAGGAACTAATTAAGATATCTAAAATCATAAAGCATCACAAGAGAAATTAGTGCTCCTCTTTCGTTTTCGTTTAAATCGCCACCAATCATTGTTCCATTGAGGCGTGTCGCAGCTTCTAAGTTTGCACAAGACACGCCTCAATGGGTTTGTGTGATCGATCTACATAAAAAGAATCAGTTAATTTTAGTTGTTGCTCCTATTGGTTTTCGACCTCCAGAATACTTAAAGTTTAGAGAGTGAGAATTTAAAACTTTTTTACAAAAATGAAATTATCAGTGAAAATATTGAAGCTCTTCAAGTACTTCAGCCCCAGCAATACACTTCAGTACAAATTTTCAAAATTTCTTTTGAATGCGTTCACCAGTTGATGTGCCTGTATCTCCGGATGTAGAAAATTTCACAATAGGCTTGGAGAAAGTTTCTTTATAATGCTGAAAACCGTTTGTACTATATAAAGGTTAAACTATTTCTGCGCATTTACGTTGGCTTTTCTAAGGATTATATTTTGCATTAAACGCGTGCTTATTTGAATTAATTGAACAGGTTTATATTTTGCTTTTTCAATTTCAAAGTCATCTCCCTCTTAGCAGTTGCAATCTAAAATAATTGGTATGAGGGAAACTGGAAATGTAAATACATAAATAATTTTGAATATCATTCCAGTCCACTTGGAATAAAACTCCATTGAAATCTTTCCTATTTGTTGTATTATAGCGCTAAATATGTTTGTCTACTAAAACATCTGTGCTATCATTTGCTACTAATTTGGATTTCTAGGGTGTTTAAATAAGGTCTTAACACAAAGCAATGAATTTAAAACGATTTCTTTTAGACATCAGTGATCAGGCATCTGATAAATCTGATAAAAGATCTTCTTTGGCAAACATCTTCACTCGCAAGCCTTCGTTTAATGTATGTCCTTTCTATCTTTATGAATCATTCTACTTTTAACTCAGTGTTAATAAATTGATTTTAAGGGTTGTAGTCAAATATTCCTACCTTAAAATATGGGACTACAGAATTTCGTAATTTGATAAAATTGCTAGTAATTGCTTACGATGTATTTTTTGAACTCAAGTTCTTTTCAGTTAGTTGCACTAAACAGTATATTGTTTTTCAGTGCATTCATCATACCTAGGACGATTATTTTTTTGGCCTAAAAGTTTAGAACTTTGGCCTTAAAAATTGACCAAAAAACTAAGATATGTTGCCCTTATCTTGACCTAATGATTAAATTAAAATCATTTCAAACTGAGGTTAAGACGTGTTATAAGGTACTGTTTATAAACGAATAAATGTAATGTTTAAGGTTTTCAACAAATAACCAACGATTCTTTGCTAAGCGTTTGCAAAACTGGAAATATCTAGTTTAACTTTAATTCAAAGTTTGATAGGCATTTTTCCAAAAAATTATATATATATATATATATATATATATATATATATAATTTTGGTAAACATTTTAATTGTAGTTTTTTGACATGTTGTTATCTGAGATACGTTTAGAGTATCGACAGCGTTGACTATAAGAATGAATGGAACCTGCTGAGTGCAAAATGCAGTTATTGCGCCGCGCAATTAGAGTCGCATATTTGTAAGATTTCTTATTGTCATTTAAGCAACTTTGCCCTTTAGCCACCTTGCAGTCAGTTGTCCAAGAAAATCAAAGCAGTGACGAACAGCTTTTTGTTAGTTTAGCAGGTCTCAAACAGGTGTGCATTTTTTATGTTAGTTAAGTTAAATTTGTATCTCTACACAGTAAATTTTTTACTCTTAAATGTTAGTTTTTCCAAGTTTTTGAAGATCATCCAATTGTTTTGTTTGGAATTTCAACCTAATTGCTTAATTATATATATTACAAATTATAATAGTATAGATATAGAATTTATCCATCTGTTACATTATTTTAAGAATTGTTATACTTAAACAAATAGTGACTCATGTGATCGCTAGAACATTGTTAACGTGTGTGAACATATTTCCAACCAAACTCACTTAGTAGACCTGATTAACACATTGACTCCCACGAAAAAGTCCTTGATATGCCCCATGGTCTACAATTTTTATTTATTTTTTAATGTATTCCATATCGAGGTATCATGGATTATCTTTTAAGAGGACACAGAATACAAACACCCCAGATAATAATATTGATATGTGGCGTATTGAGGATATATGGATACATGGCAATCAATGTGTTAAGATGTTTAAATTTTATCAAATTGTATTTCTCAATATTTTGGTTGTATGATGGGAAACCTTAATTTACACACCTGTTCGATATATTTATATTTTTTAATTTATTGATTAATCCATAGAACGCGAAGAGCCAAGATGCGCCCAGTGCTTAACATATAAAACCACGCATGTTTTGTCTTCAAAAATGTTGAGTTTGTACCTACGGATATTGTTCGTTTGTACGATTAGACTTACATCATGACACACTATTTCTATAAAATTTTACCTTTAATTCTTTATATTTATTACAAAAACATATTTTGAGCACATTTTTGTTCACTTGCGTTTCCGGCGGTTGCGGGGTAGGCGTCTCTCTAGCGCCGCCACGGCGTCTATCACGAGAGATTCATATGTAATGATTCTAAAATATAATTCTGAAGACAAATCAAAGCTATTAGTTTCATAGTTAGATTATTTTCAATTACACATCAACTTTTGAACTTTCGTATTCTGTCTCCAGCATCGTTGTGCATTTTGTTATTGTAAATGGTGAGTCTCTTGATGTTTGCTACCGATTTCAGTTATTTTGGCATATCTATTAGCATACACTGTTCAATCATAATTTAAGGACGTTATTGGGATATTTTGAGCAGATATGATTTCATTCACCATCCGAATTTGATTTATTTTAAAACGCAGACACCTCATAATTTAAAGAGCAGCATTTAATTCTACGCTTTTTCCCGGCCGAATTAAAAACGGAGACATTCAAATTAAACATTAATGCATTCGATTTAAAATATAGCACAATCAATTTAAAAAGTAAGCCAGTCAAATTCGAAACTAACGCGCTCAAATTAAAACATAAATTATTCAATTCTAAATTAGTACATTTTGTAGATTCTGCTTATTGTATATGTCGTCTGATATTCCGTTATCTCAGTTGGATAAGGGCAATATCCTACCTGTGAGAAAAAGGGGAGTGCAGAAAGATACGAAGCGTGGAAAGTATAACAATGCACCAATTGAAGCTAAGCGCCGCATTATCAAAGCCGCTGAAGATTTCGAAGATTGGCGTACAGTAGCAATAGCATGCGGCTGCAATGTGAATACTGCGAGGCGATGGGTTGTGACTGGAGAGGGCTGCCTTGATAGCAAATCCCGTGGAGGGGCAAAACCAGAGCTGCAAAAGTTTAGACAATGCCATAGAGAGTATACCATTTCTATTTTGGAAGAAAATAATAAAGTGACTCTAAAGTATTTGGCTGACAAACTAAAGCATCATCCAGATCCACGTATCGCAATAGACCTATCCATAAGCACAATACAACGACATCTTGATGGAGTTTGCTTTACATTGAAAAAAACTGTGGGTCTACCTATTGATGTAAATTCGAATATTAATAAGACTAAGCGAAAAGCATTTGTTGAATCCATTTTAAGGTTTACATCAGAGCATAAAAGTATTTACTACCAAGATTACAGTAACTTAAATATGTTTTGCAGAAGGCTTGAGGGAAGGTCAATTTGTGGTCGGCGCTGTAAGTCAACTTTACCCAATTCTAAGGGCCCAACCGTACACTGTATTGCATTGTACAATAATCAAGGTGTGGCTTATCAAGAAATTCAAGAGGGAAGTATCAAGAAAGATTATTACCTCGATTGGATGGTACGTGCACTTGAGCATGTGAGCCAAAGAGTCAAATTAACAGAAGTAGTGGTGGTTGTGGACAATGCACCAGCACATTCAGATATAGAACTGTTGTTGCCGTATCATCTACGAAATGTAACAATTTTACGCTTGGGGCCATACAGTGGACCTTTATCGCCTATTGAATTTTTTTGGTCTGCTGTCAAATTTAAAACCAAAGAGCTAAATGCATTTAGGCAAGCTCAAATATTAGATGATCCACCAATTGGTACGACTCTTATGCGCTATAGACTGAATCAAATGAGAGATATTTTTCAAGAGGCAATCATGTATGCCGATGGCCCTATTCATGCAATTACTTATTTTCAGCATGCACAGAAACAATACGGAAGAGTTATGGCTGGAGAAGATTTACTATTTGGAGAATAAGTAAACATTGCTTTGACATCATTGTATATAGTTTTGTTTCTTAGTGTCCATTTTTTTCAATAAAGATATTGCTTCATACATATTTTAAATCGAGTCTAAACTTTTAATTTGAATGGCTTCTTTACAAAATTTAATGCGCTATGTTTTAAGTCAAAAACAGTAATGTTTAATATGTATACCTTAATTTTTAATTCGATCAGTAAATGGTATAGACTACCCATCACATTTGTAGCCCATTTGGACCAATGCAATCATTTTTGCCGCTGTTTGAAATACTCCATTTGGTGTCATTTCAACAGAAAAATCACTTTAGTAAGTTTCTACACAAATTCTGTAAACAGTGTAAACAGGTTGTACGAGTTGGTTGCATTAAAATGTACAATTTCCGTATTTTGAATGCTTGCACCTTCCCCAAATGAGTTTCTTCAACAACTTCCATCTTTACATTAATCAATTTACCAATCAGATTTATGAGGTATGTTCGCCTTGACATCTTTTTAAAATTTATTTGTTCATGAAAAATGGAACTTTTTTATCACAGTTACACTCATTGGCCAGCGCACATTTTATGGTGTAAAAACGCGTCATTACATCCACAACATTAGCATCACACTCGTGGTGATTGTAAGTGGATAATCTCGGACTTCTTATTTGTATCAGATAGTTGAGTTGAAGAAGGCATTGTTGAAATGAACACAACCTATCGATTTGGTTTGCTCTAGTAGGACTTAATAAGAACAGGTGTTTGAATTTTGTCTGTTGTGGTTTTTAGTTCAGGCGTTGTGCAAATTTCAAGTTGTGAAGAAATTATCAATCGGCACGTTGTATCTTTTATCCCATATTGGTTTTAGTTACTAATTACAAAGTACTCACCAAAAAGGCTGTCTCTTTTTTTCAAGTCCAAAGTAACGAGTTATGCTATGCACATACTTTGACTTCAACCCGACCAGCAATTTTGAAAGACAATTGCCATTGATACCGTGATGAATTTTTATGAAACAAGGTTTCTCTTGCGCTAGCTTCATGTCGTTTCCGACTTATTGTGTTAGAGATCATTGTTGGACCATGTCTTATATTCCATAAGAATTTCATCGCAATTTTATTGTCCAAGTATGCCACGCATGCATTGTAAAGCAATTGATATCTTTCACTCATTTACACTGGTGGCAAAAAGTCTTGCCGTGCAAAAGTATTGCATCACCTAAATTTTTCGAACTACTTAAGCTGATTTTCATTTATTCGATTACAGATCTCGTAATAAGTTGAAATTTAGTTCCCTAGAGCGCTACGGAATTATATTTACCGTATTTCGAAAAATATTAACTGTGAAATATATTTTAGCAATGCAGATTTTCAAATTTTAGACACTGCTCAATAATACACATACATATATTGGGTTGATACAAATTGTGTTAGTGCATAAATAAGGTTGATACAAAGTAGTTTATACAATCAAGACACTACAAACAAACATACATACTGTAGGAAAAGAATGTCACGTTTAATATTTTGTTGGATATCCTTTGTTTTTTAGTACGGCTGAAATTCTGGTGGGCATACTCTCCACCAATTTTTCGCACACTTCCTTGGACACTTCAAAACACCAAACGAAATGTTGCTAAGTTTGTAAAGCGTTTGCCAGCGAGCTATCTCTTGATGATCATCCATAGATGTTCTATGGGATTCAGCTCGTGGCTATTCCCCGGCCAATTCAGTAGTTGAATGTTGTTCTCCGCAAACCACGCTTGAGCCCTCTTGGAGACGTGGCAAGGGGCAGAGTCTTGCTGGAATGTTGGGCAGCTTGCTATAGTTATAAAGTGTTCCAGGTTTTCTTCCAATATACTCAAATATAGTGCAGTGTTCATTTTGACACCCACATCCAGAAATGTTAAGGCGCCACGACCATGGCAACTGAAACAGCCCCACGCCATTACTGAGGGGGATGCTTCACAGTTGCCGATGTGTAACGCGGATTCAACGGAAAAGCAGCAAAGGGACTCTTTACAAATGGCTTAGGTGCCTGGAACATTTGAAAGGAGCTCTTGTCACTAACCATGACCTGCTTCAACTGTTCAACACTCCAGTGCCGATAATAGGCAAGGCGCTGTTTTTTCATCTTGGCAGTGATTAACGGCTTTTTGAAGGCTCTACAGATAGGTGATTGAAAATGATGACGAATGCGTCTCTTGATTGTGTCTATAGACACATTATGGCATGATTGCAGCAATTTCTGCTTTATCTCGGCTGCGGTGATGAACGGATTAATCATGGCAAGTCGACACATGGCGACATCATCACTAGTTGTTGTGACTTTTGGGCGTCCAGATCGAGCACGGGACTCGCTGGAGCCAGTTTCATGGTACCGCTTGATTGTACGAACCACGGTGCTTTGAGCGACATGCAAATCAGCAGCAATATCGCGTGATGATTTGGTGGTATACTCGTGGAGTGCGATTATACGTTCACATATTTGTTGTGACAGTTAACGTTATTTCACCATACAAGCAATTGTAATGAAAATAGATAAAATGGCGATGACGTGCACATTTATATTGCTGTAATACCAACCAATTACACACACGCAACTAGGTAGTACGTACGCGTCATATGCACACGTACACAAAGTCTATGGTACAACTGCTTGTAGGTATTGCTAATATATTGCTATAGTCGTGGAGGCACAGAGACACACCCACACACTGCTGAAGCACTTGAGTAACCGTCTAGACATTCAGATGACTCATATAATAGAAGCCAAGACGATACTAACACACAAATATGCGTGTTGTAGCCTAGGACTTTTTACTCTAATACTAAATATTGCTGCTGATGCAATACTTTTGCACGGCACTGTAACTGTTTTGACTGTTTCTTCTTTTCTTAGTACTTCTAATAACATAACTTTACGATTTTAAGATTTAAACATTTATCTGTAATATAAAAAACCCGACTTTGGGAATCTTTAGTAACAAAAACTAAAATTCCATAAACACTATACCATTTTCCGTCCAATAATGACATTGCACCATTAAAGTCTATTGAATGATTGCTACTAACATTCGATTGATATTACGTTTGTTTGTAGCCTCATTTAGATTGACATACTTTTGAATTTTTGACATGAAAATGTATGTTAAAACTTCATTAACAAACTTCACACTTTATTCAAGTGATATTTAATTAACTAATAATAGCATTGATTTCTTAATGTATCTATGTACAATACTTATCAATTACACGTTTTAACAATTACAAATGTAACTGCTATAATTTATTTTTTTATATTTGGAGAAAGATTGATTATTTAATGGTGACTTTACAATTATGATATTGATAGGACTATGTGATGGACAATACTCGAGTCGAAATCCCACTCGACTCGCAGAACCCTAATTAAAAGTGAATATATTGAATTTGCAAGAGATATGGAGTCCACATATTTAGTCGCCTGGAGAATTACTTTGTTGCAGATATTTATGATTGTTGATTTGGTTTTAACCTGCTCATAGCCATATTCACGAGTCAGATCTTCAGCATTTTATGATATATTATTAGACAGTTAATATCAGTGAATTATTTTAGGTACGAGATATTTTGAATGGCTCTTTAAAACTGTCTCCTAAATACATTAATGATGAGACCGATGATCCTTTTGATCTAACCGGCCGCTCTCCAAAGATCCTTTCTGATAAACAGAATTCCCAGACAATTCTTTCAGGTAGAAATCGTCTTGGAAGTGGCAAAAACAGCCTCCCAATTAGCAGTACTTTACCGAGTAAAACGCTACTTAAGTCTAACTCAAAGGACTCGGATGTTCGGGTGGGCAGCCTTCAGTGAGCATCTTTGTAAACAAAGACAGTGGCAGTTGTTGTTTCCCTATTTCCTGACTTACTGTTGTAAAGTATTTTCGGTGCTTTAGAAACTTCAAGTTTTAAATGTTTCAATTTCAATATTTAAATTTGTTAGAGATTTAATTTTTTAAAAAAAGTTTCTGTTGCAATCGTGTAGATGTTTCGCGAGTGCTTTTTTATTTTCTAGCTATTTTGAAATGTTGGCTTGCAAGCTTCTAAAATTTTAAAATTGTCATAAGCGTAAAAAGATGGACTTGTTTGTACAAAGGAGATGACTTCCCTACTGTTTTAATGGAACTTTTTTTACTAACCTATTGATATTTTTTGCTGTAAAATCGTTTTATTTTCGCAAAAGTTAAAATTAAAAAGCCCATAAATGAAACATAACATATTCAATACTGAATCTGTTATATTTGATAGTCTGTTTAAAAACATTTAAAAGATTAATATATACTTTTTTGCTTCTCAAGGTAGAATTGCAATCTGTAACTGAAGTTTAACAGTAATTGCATCAATATTAACTGAAAATAGTACAGATTGTTATTGGTCTCCCTACAAGACTTGTAAATGTGTCGAATTTCCCAACCTTTCTATGGTTCAAATGTGGAACATAGAAGTAATTCCATGTTTTTCCACGCTCGATTCTCTGGGTTTATAACGTGATTAAATTAGATAATTTTACGATTTTTTTATAAAAAGTGGATTTTTCATATTTTAAGAAACTTTTCATAACATTTAATGCGATTCAAAACTTTATTGAAATTAAATCGATTCGTTCATAACACTTAGCATACTGAATTTGGCTAAAATAGCAATACATCGAATTTTGATTTTGTCATCTTTTTTGCTCTTTCTAAAAATATTTAGTGTCTGTAGCTGAGGTATGCAATTTTTGGAAAATAGTGGTCAATACCTCAAAAACTATATTACAAAATTGTTCCAGAGTTGTTTTATTCGACTCTGCCAAACGATTATAGCAACCAATTCTTGATGTAGGTTTTGAAATGCATATATTGAATTTGCCTTCTGATTTTGAGGCATTATACAGTAAGTCCATCAGAGTGGGAAATTTGGCAATTCTTATTGGTGGACCCCATCAGCTGAAAAATAATTAGCATTCTTTTTGCATACAAAAACTAAAAGCAAACATTTTGAATAGTTTTCGAAAACTGTTCTGAAAACTTATTGCTATTAGAAGATTATTTTGTAGGTTTAACATAAACAGATTATAAATTATATTTTCCTCAACTTAAACATCATTTTGCCAAAAAAATTTTTCTATGTATTATAACATTAAAATTTATGCTTCTTGTAGATTAATCATATTTGGTGGTGTTAAGACTGTATTGCATTACTCCATTATTCTTAACCCTATTTGCCATAGAATATTTTGTCTGTTGAAATTACAAAGGGTGATTAAATCCCACTAATAATATTTTTTCCTACAATCAGTTTTTATGAATCTTTGTATGATACTTTCTCTACAAGATGAGACAATCAGATAAGTGATGACATCACCATTTTCAATGATAGGTAGCGAAAAGTGATGATTTTTGAGGTTTTAATGCCTTCTGATTTCATAAAGTCTTTTACTTAACAAATATAAAGTTTTGGAATGACAAACTGCAAATTCATAGAAAATCATTGCACAATCAACATTGTTGATAAAAGTCCTCTAGCAACAGAAATTGTTCAAATTGTGTCAATGATTTCTAATCTATATATACTATTAATATGACAATCTAAGATATGGCCATAATTTAAATTACTTGGAATTAAGAGTGACACAATGGCAGTAGAGTTCAGTGTCTGTAAAATTTTTGCTAAGGTTAAACCTTAAACAGCCTGAGTATGGTTAGAATTTAATTATTTACAATTTGGGATTGAAATATTTTCTCTTTAGTTGCTTAGTGCAGATATCAATTGTAATTTTTTAAAAAAAATCTATATTTATTTTTTTATCAGTTTGTCCATTATATTGGACACCAGGTAAACTTTAGAATGTTTCCTTGAAATTTAATAACTCCAAAATTTAATCAAAATTGTTTACAAAGTTACTCAAACATTATGGAAAGCCATAAAGCAGTTTCTCTGATTAATGCAAAGATGGACATTGCATTTAGAACATGCAGTCTTTGGTTTTTTATCACAAAGCTGATTTTTGCATCTCCCACTTGACTCTTTCACCATTGGCCAATGTCCAAACCCGTCGAGACGTACTGATTGGCATGGCATGCTGACAGCCGGACCTCTTTTACATTAACTGCGTTTGTGTCGCCATTTCTATCCCATTTTATAACAACATCATCATTTTTGAATACCTCACCTCGCATGATTCTTCCTTTTCATCTTTGATCTGAGGCCCATTTAATAGGTATGTCAAACATAAATGATGAAGTAAATGGTTGTATCCTTAAATTTGCAAAAAGCTGTTTATGGTTAACATCAACCGCTATTTCCTATGTACTAAGTTTTTTAGATTAGATTTACAATATAATTTGAATATATTTCTACAGCTAGTTTCCTAATATGAATTAGTTAAATACAAACATTAATCTTTTTCGGATTAGTTTGAATAAAAATGAACAATTTTGGGTCCCTTACTATTTAAATGATTTGTCCAATCAATTTAAGAAAAATCAACAAAAATATTCAAATATATTTTGACTTGCAAAGTCATCGTCAGTTTTAAAAATAATTCCCTCTAAATTTACTTGATTTTATAATATTTTATTTAGCTAAATCTTAATTATTGATAACGATAGTTTATATATAATCTTTCGTATTTTGACTTGATTGAAATGATATAATTAGAATGCTTTCAGTGATTTCAAGATATTTTGCATCAGTATTCTTTAAAATTTTTACATCGCAACTTAATCCACAATTTTTGAAATACGAAAGATTATATACACACACTAATGTTACCAGTAATGAAAGTTTAGCGAAATAAAATATTATAAGATCAAGTAATTTTAGAGGGAATTATTTGTAAAACTGACGATGACTTTGTAAGTCAAAATATATTTCAATGTTTTTGTTAAACATATTAAAAATTCTTTAAAATGCTCAATTCCAATAAATGTTCTGAAAAAGCCGTTTAAACTCGAAAAACATTGTTAAATTGCTAAATATTTCGCTTCTTTAAAACTAAAAATGAATCCATTAAAAACTCAATTCGGCATTGTAAATTCAAAAGTGAACCTTCAGATCGTTCACAGTATATAGCGAGATGAGGTCTTTAAATGCTGATTATTTATCATTTATAGCGCAAGTCAATTTCTATTTTTTGTAAACATTCTTTGTTTTATTTTATTTTGTAGTATTGAAATTTGCCACATGTGAGTGAATTTATTAATAGTTTATGGTATATTTTCGGACATTTATGTAATGAAAAATTTCGTGTCTGGTTCGACCTTTTAATTTGCCCATTAATCAATAATCACTGACTGAAACTTAGTCAATTTTTCTTCCTAATCAAGAGAAGATACTTTGTGTAAATTATTTCGTCATCAATATTGAATGTTATATTTTCTAGTCAGTGTCATCTGAGGAGTTCTGAATAACCAATTTAGTTTTCAATTATTTATTTTGAGTTTATTTCGTGTAAAATGTCTTTGTTGTTTTCTACACCATTTTACCACCAAATTGGCATAATATCAGTAACAATCTGGCAAATCAAGAACACCAAAATGGCCAAATATTATCACCAAATTGACAAATTGGTGGCAGCATATTCGCAAAAATGCGATGCCTAATTGAAATAATTTTTATCATTACAAATTTAGTTTATTTACATTTTATATGTATTCATAAAATAGTTCCTGGTATCACATCATGAGTAAGTGCGATTAATTGGGAAAACAAAAATATGATGGGAAATGTTTGAATGAGCAAATTTATTGTCAACAAAAACCATGGCTTGAATATATTGGCAAAAGACGGAGCCTCCTCTCCCTTGAAAATATTAGGAAATTGAGAGAAATTGATCAATTCTACTTTGTAGATCATAAATATCGTCTTCATGTGAAGGTATGGAATTTTAAACTATTTACAATGTCAACCAGTTGCTCAAATTTTATCTGAACACGAAGCTTCCGAGAAAAGCGCATAGCAACTTTGAACGGGCTCATTCATCCCCCTCCCCCCACTTATATTTACAACCAATTGTGCTATGGGTGAAGAAGTAATTCGATATCATGCATTATTTGCTGAAAAGTTAAGCATTAAAATGAACTGTAATTATATACGAAAGAGGCTTCTTTTACAATTTTAAGAGCAGTATTAATTGATCTACATGTTAAAAGAAAGAACATTCATCAAAACCTTACTCTAAATGAAATTGATGTCAATTTCATTTAAATGTTGACTATTAATTGATGGCCATATTCATACAAATAGCTAATAACATGGAAGATCAACTGTTAAATGATAATTTTAAGTATTTGTAATGAAGATTTTGAAAATATTTTATATATTATTATCGGAAATCATTATAATGTTAATTTATATACATGTATACATATTTTCCTTCTTTGTTAAAAATATTTGTAAATTTATTGATTTTTAAATATTTTGTTTTGTAATATTGATTTTGTAAACCAATATTTATTGAATATACCTTACTTTACAAGGAAAAACATTGGTGGATCACCTAGTATTGTTTCATAGATGACACTATTTTCGCCTCTCTGTGTTGTGGATGATATCCACACAGTTTAAAAAAACTGCTGTTGAGAATAATTTAGATTTCGCCATCCAACCCATACAGTTGTAAAATGATACATTTCTTATTTCAACCTAAATTTAAAAAGTGCGGCAAAATGCGATAGCAAATAGGATTTCTCTACAGAGATGGTCCGATTTGGGTTTACGCTGGGTTTTAACCAAGATATTTGAAAAATTGGGCAGATATTTGTAAAACGTACTATTACGCAATAGTACACGCATGTTAACTCGAACGCAGTGAATTCAATAAATTTATGAAAAATTTTATATTATCATCATATACTCATACTCTTCTAGACCTTTATTTAGATTTTTCAATTTCCTTGTGTAGATTTTACAATAAATTTCTAATATAACCAACTTCGACCTAACAAATTTTACAATTAAATTAATTTTTTGGCTAAAATCCTAAAATGGGCCGTATTTGCACTAATTTGCAGATGAACAAACAAATATTTAGTAATCACTGCGTTTATGTGACCAGAGGCCAAATAATAGTTTTAGCAACTATAAACAACTATTTTCAATTACTTTGAAACTTATGAAAAGTTTTTTCAGTGTTTTATTAACTACTTTACAGATTCGGTAGGAAAGCATGTGTGAGGTGTAGCAAAATATAATGTAGTATCAGCGTCAGCATTCTTCGACGTTTTCCCATTATTTTGTAGACTCTAAATTTATTTTTTTGTTAAAGATAACTGTCAACTAGTGAAATCCTTAATCTTGCAAAAGATAAATATCCAAAATAGCACTTGGAACAGCACTGATCGAGGTATTAGCCACTATGAGAGTTGACAGCTGTGCGTTTGATAGTGCATCCTTTTACATGTGCACACATTTTGAAATAAATTTCGATTATAAGGCCAAATAGACAAGCTAGTCATGTAATTCACTTAGAACATAATTATTTTCAAAGTAGTTTCCCATTGTAGAAAATAGCGGTAATTTATAAATTTCCCAGGCATGTGAAAAGACATCTAGATGCATGTAGTTAATACTTTGTCAATCTTATTGTTTACTAAAAAGGAGTTTTCAGTTCTTAGCAACTATTTACCAACAATTTGGCTTGATTTTTAGCAACTTTTGAATAACTAATTTGCCGATGTTTATTTAACAAATATTATCCGGTCGCTGTATATGTACGATAAAGAAGAACAGATCGTCTTGCACATCATATTTACAATACTCAACTGGAAAAGGATGCGATATTGGAACTATTTCATAAATAAATATAAAATATGGGAAAATACTNTTTAACAGATATTGCGTTCATTTAATTTTCCACTCATTTTCTAAATTGACAATGCTGTCAGTCCATCTCTTTCAACATTTTTTTGAAATATACATGTANATCTTATTGTTTACTAAAAAGGAGTTTTCAGTTCTTAGCAACTATTTACCAACAATTTGGCTTGATTTTTAGCAACTTTTGAATAACTAATTTGCCGATGTTTATTTAACAAATATTATCCGGTCGCTGTATATGTACGATAAAGAAGAACAGATCGTCTTGCACATCATATTTACAATACTCAACTGGAAAAGGATGCGATATTGGAACTATTTCATAAATAAATATAAAATATGGGAAAATACTAAATTTATAATGATTAAAATTGCTATAGAATTTGGCGCACCACTTTTACTAATTAGATGTTCCTATTTTACAATTTGGTAAAATTGTGTAGAACTATCTGGAGTGAATTGGATGAGCAACAAGTGTTTAAATACATTTACAAAATATTTCGAAATATCCATACAAAGAAAAAATTCCTTTCGATGAATTTTCTCACTTACTTTCTTAAAGTTCCATACACAAATATTACCTAAAGTGTATTATAAAATGAATCAATCTATTAAAATTTTCTTCTTTTACTTAGTTCCAGGAATCGAAAAGTTCTATGCTTTGAAAATTTATCTCATGGACAAAAAATGTAATAAATGTACAGCATCTTTTTGAGATTCATAATAATAATAAGAGTCAGAGCAAAATATTTGATAAAAAGTTACAAATAAAATAAAATATAAGCAAATCTAAAGCTACAAACTAATAAAAACAATATATAATAATAATAAAAATCAATGTTTGTGTAGGTGTTCAATACTGTGGGTACATATCCCGAGTCAAGAAGTTATCTAGTTATCACAGGAAGCGGCATGTGCGATAGTAACTCTTCAACTAGTCAATGTACAGCTTGAAGATTACACCTTTCAAATACCTGAATCTGCGGCGAGCCGTTTTAGAGCCTACGCGAGACGAATTTCTCATCTTCAGACACATGATGTGTATCAATTACTTAGAGATTTGCAAAGAAGAGCTTGTTCCCGAATCATGCCTAGTCAAGAAGAACACCAAACTGTGGATGAAGTAACTCAACAATCTTTTAACATTTCAGGAGACACTCTAAACGAAGAGCAGCTAGCAGAATTCCTCCAGAACAATTCCGACGCGATTTCTGCAATGGTTCATTCTGATTCTAGTGCCATTTATGAATTATCGCACTCAACATATACTACTACCAGGGGCCCAGCTAACTGGGGGTGCTGGGGGTGATGCACTCCCCAATATTTTTTCTCAGGGGGCAGCAAAATGACCATTTAACAGATATTGCGTTCATTTAATTTTCCACTCATTTTCTAAATTGACAATGCTGTCAGTCCATCTCTTTCAACATTTTTTTGAAATATACATGTATATTTGAATAAGTGATTTGTGTTTTCTCTGTAAGTGTAATTCTTCAATCTTATCCATTACAAGTGTGACACAAAATCTAAATTTTCGACCTATTTCATTTGTTCTATTCTTCTAATTTAAACAAAAGATTAGCATTAATCAGTTTGCAAATGGACATGAACCTATCCATTCCATTCCATTTCCAGATTGTGAAATGGAAATATAATGGAAATTTGTGGAAATAAAAATTCAAAAAGCAGACATTCTCAACACCATAGAAAATGTTAAACACACCCTAAATGTGCTTAAGAAAATATAAATGTTTTAAGAACAGTAAAAATTGTTTTATAATAACTAAAATACGTTTGAGTCATACAGAGTGTTGAACACTTTCTCCAAAATAGGAAGATACTTAATTGTATAAACTATAAGGCTATAGTCAGTCTTAAAAAGTTCTTTTATTTGAGTAATCTCTGCATGAACAAGAGAATTCAAAATAACACAAGACGAATACAAGTTGCAGGGGCAGCATGTAAATGTCTGATAATGAATGCAAATTGGGGAAAAAATGTGGCCTTTCGTATTAACTAATACTCTTA
>CABFPE010000006.1:493120-505762 GCA_900660155.1 Hofstenia miamia | reverse complement strand
CGGGAAAAAATATTCGGGGGGGGGGGTGCATCACCCCCGGTTAGCTGCGCCCCTTCCTCAACGTGTTCAACTCTCTTCAATATTTACTTTTTGCGTAATCGTATTGTTTTGATAATGATATTTGCTTAAGTCACGGCGACAATTTCGGAGTCCTGCTAACTGCACACTGATTCGACGCGTAGCGTTCAGACAGTTATTTTCAAAAAAATTTTCAAGTTCATCTACTCTACATAGATTAACTACCCCAAATGTTTTCTGCGATGAGATAGCACATGCAAACTTCAGAGACTTAGGTATGTTTGTCATTTGATGTGAGTTACTTACAAGTTATTCGAACGTCATTTTAAAAACGTCATTTTAAAATTGCTTACTTGAAAATTGCAAATTATCAGCAAGAGAAATGCCTCAGAAAAGTCTTTAGAACTTATTTATTTACTGTTGAATATTGTGCTTGATTAGTTTGTTCTCTGGACGCATACGAATGCTTTCCCATTTTGGTGGATGATATATGTTTAGAATGATACTTTATAAATGTATTTCATATTTTTTATAATTTATACATATTAATATCATAAAAATTGATATCCGGATTTCTTAGATGTCCATATTTTTTCCGAAATGTTGAGGTACGTCTATTATGCTAATAAATACATTTGTGCAAGTTATATGCAATTTGCATTGGATTAAGATCTTCATGATAATTAAGTTATCAACGCAGTCTATTCTCAAATATTTAAGAATATTTGAATATATTTTAACTACAAGTAGCATATCACTTCCGAATTATATATATAGGTCCATAACAGTGCACAACAAAATGGTTGGATTTTGGATGAAAAGACATTTAATTGCTGCTCACGCAGTTTTCAATCTACGAATTAATTTAACCTTATCTAAATAAGTGGTATGTGGATGATTGCGTTAAGATCATGGTGAGATAAACATGCTTAATACGACAATTTAATCATTTTGAGATCGCTTCAAAAAGGTTCTTACCCTACCATATAGTATTATATATTATTGAAATTTCCGTCTTAGTAATTCCATCAGTAGTTTGTTGCTTGTTCATAACCTCACACGTTCTTTTACAACTGCTATATTAGGCAAGCTCATCCGCAATGCGACTTGTGAAGTAATCATACATATGAAGTCTTTAGACAAAGGTCACAATGATATTTTTCTCAACATCTGACTATCAAGGAGTTCTCCAACACGCAACCTTTTTGCACTTACTAAGGAAGAAAGAATCGTACCCAAGAAAAGACCTGAAGCCTTCCGAAAGCATCCAGCATTGACAAGCGGAGTTGATACAGTTGTCACAATCAACTCTAGGCTGACAACTTTTGAATTGAGGGATAATTAGAGTGTTAGATTGGAGATTAACCTGGGATCTGCTCAATTAATTTTAACCAAGTGTGGTCTATATACAAATATACCTTTGCTATTCAACAGGTAAGGATTAAGTTCCCTTAGATTTTCCAGAGCGTAGATGAAGAACACCCCAGCTGATTTTGGGCACATAGTATTCAGTGATTAATCAAAATTCGAACTAAGTCCTCAGTTTAAGATGTATCTCAGAAGACCACAAGTAAGCAAAACAAGATTGTATCATCGATATTCAAAAAGACAGCCACATTTTCATGGCAGTGAAATTTGATTAAATTAAATAATAAACTCAGCAGTCATTAATATGGTAATTTATTTGGCAAGGAAATATATGCAGAAGTTTGGAATAGCTCTTTTTACTGATTTTCCCTTCCAAAGCCCAGATTTCAATTTAATTGAGCATGTGTGGGCGCAATTGAAAAAAGAAATCCAAAAAAATTGTTCAAAGACCGTAAGCGAACTTTGTATGCTGATGGAGTCAACAATTAAATCAGTTCCAGCAGATTTTAATAAAGAACTTAATGAGTCATACCACCTTCACCTTAGTGTTGTCATTCGATCCCGATGATATCATACCAAGTATGTAGCTCATCTATTTAGTGCTTATAGTTCCAAAAAAATGATTTTGTCTTGTGAAATTTCAATATTTGTAAAATCAATTCTATGATTTGGTTCCAACCATTTTATCAATGTATGAGTAATCCCATGTATGGAAATACCTCTGGTAACCTATGTAATAGAACACAAGACATTGAAATATTTAGTTGCATAACGTGGGCTAAGTTTTCAGCTTATAGAGACTTAATTTCAGTAAATGGGCTTTAAAATATTATAGCATTCTTTGGCGCATATAATATATATATATATATATATATTATATATATATATATATATGTGTGTATATACATATATAATTTATGTAGCATGTACAAACAATGGCTTGCAACAATATAAAAGTGGTCTGATACATATTTCAAGTAAGGCTTGATATTTGAGTCCTATTGATTGCAATTTCATTCTGTATAAGTAGGATAGAATTTAGCTACAATACAACATAAATCATTTTACACAAATGCGTTTCCAATGTTAATAAAGACTGCATTCACTTGTTATCTAAATAAAGGCATTATAATAAATAAATATGTATACAAGTAATTAATAATTAACAACTGTACTTACATAAATGAAATGTAAGTAGCCAGTAATTAAAAAATTGCATGTTATATCTGTTTGCCAGTGTAGATTTCCCCTAAGTTACATGTATACCTAGTATAAGGGACTGATGTGTGCAAAAAAATATTAACGGTTGCAATTTATTACTTAGGTTTTCCTAACCTAACAACTAATACAGATGTAATTTAGGTAAAGACAAAAGCAACTACCCGATTCTGACTCCATTTCAATGATACAATAACAATGTGGCTTCCAGCCGACATTCAACCATTAATGGATAGGAACAGTTAATGTGTAAATAGAGTGTAAATATTCGATAGTGTTGTCGACTATCACCAAAACATTTTCGTACCCTTCATTGTCAAGTGACAACTTTTCAAGATCGGCGTGCACTATTTCATTCAGTCTTTCTGCTAAAATTTTTGTTAGCTGTGCTCTCTGTTTATTGAAGTGTTCGTCATTCGCAAGTCTACAGGCCTCGCACTTGTTGATCACATCTTCGACCGCTCTTTTCACGCTAGTACATACGTATCGATTGTTAAACGTATTTTCAGTTTGGTTTATTCCTATATGACCCCTTTCGTGGACTTTTCGTATTAAGTCTCGTTTATAATATTCGGGAATAACTAGTCTATTATTACTGCTGGCTGCATATAGCAATCCGCCTTTCGTTAATTTGAAGTGAAAGTATCTCTGTGACACTCTACTCAGTGGTGCACTTGGATGGTTACATTTGTTGATAATTTCCTTCCATATCATATCTCTCTCCTGATCTTGTTTTATTACGTCTTCTGAAATCAATGATAGACTTTTCAATCCAAGCAACTTGTTTTCGTCTGGATCTCATTGAAAAAGTAAATTTAAAAAATAGGATATGTGAAATTATTTGAAGTCTTACTTTTGATTTTCTTTCCCATCCCGGCTTTGCAAACCTAAGCATGAAGTGAATGAAATTTTATAAATTATCTCAAATATGTATATAGACAACGCTATGGAATCATTAGAAGATAAAATATTTTCAGGTTGAAGCAGCACATGTAAACTATGGAATTATTAAGTTTGTGAGAATAATTAGTGTTTGCCCTTTTGAGCAATTGACACACTCATGGTTGTATGTACATGTAGTTAGGTATCTGCTTATTAAGACAATAATTAGACTTTAGGCTCATCAAGGAAAGCGTTATCTTTGTGAAGCTTTGATATTCCTTTTTTTCTCGGCTTATTATCATAGCCTTCGTCGTTTAATTTCATCTCCACGTTTCTGGCAATTTCACAAACCTTCACAAACGTTTTCGAGTATAGAACATAATCGCATAAAATATATCGGAAAAGGAAGTAAATTTTAATGGAAAATTACAAAACACCGGAACAGTTGTTAGTCTGAACAAGTCTTCCACAATGTTGGCAACTATGACCGACTGCTTAGATGAAATTGTATATAATATATTTTTGGATAAGTTTTTACTCTTAGACTTTGGTCCGCAAAATAACTAAAAACGTCATGGTTACTACGTATATAAAATTTTGTGGTACATGGAAATGGGAAGACGGTCTAAATTTCCAGGTAAATCGACTTGCAACTATAATTTAACTGTATCGCTATTATTTCTAATGTAAATGAAAGCAACCTCCAAAGCAAGCTGCACATTTGCATCAGGAGCGGAAACTTATCTCCCAGGGTCAATTTTTTATCTGGTCTGGATCGGGTCGTGTTGATAGTTTTTTACTTTAAATAGTGTCATGTTAGGTTAATCCATAACGTTGACATTAATTGCTGATTTGTATTAGTTTTAATGCTACACTGAACAATTGAATAGTATGTTACATGATCTGTTTTGAAAATGACAACCAATACATAATAAAACATTAGTATTTTTCGTACTACTGGCTAGCTAGTTATATGTGAGAACACATATGTTTGTTGATTTAGGTGAAATTTGGTCAAATTTAGGAAGGCGGGACGGATTGGGGAGGGTTCTTAGAACCTTTCTATGATAGTCCCTATACTTTCCTGTCTTCTTGTACAATTGATCAAATACAACCACTAAAAAGATAATCAGAATTCGTATTGGACTAGAGGATAAAAAAAGAATACTAAGTCAAAATTGCTCAAATCAATTTGCAATGCTATTTAATAAAAATATTGGTGATGAGCAAGGCTCCCAACAACATTGATGTTAACAGATGCAAGCTGTTACAGCAAACAGCAAGCAAGTACTGTTTAAAACAGCACATAAAATTAACCCATATTATCTGCGTTGTTCACATGCTATCAATGTCTTTCAATCCCTGCAACAGCCTATCAAAAATGCACAAGAATTCAAACCTGTACTGTAATCATTAATAAAGTAGTCAGCAAACACCATTTTATATTGGATTCTTTATCGTGTGTAATTCCACAATTGTGTTTTGTGCTGTGCACATTTATGACTTGTCATTAATAAAGTAGTCAGCAAACACCATTTTATATTGGATTCTTTATCGTGTGTAATTCCACAATTGTGTTTTGTGCTGTGCACATTTATGACTTGTCATTTGTCTTTTTATATACTTCTAGAATGGATGATCAACTTTTCATTTGATACCATTTTTAAAACATTTACAAAGACAGGGTATTATAACAATTGGTGATTTATATAGTGATACAAGCAGACAGTGGCGTACCCAGGATTTTCTGATGGGGGGGACATCATTGTTATTTCCTAATGCGGGGCAAAGCCCCGCGAAAATTTTTGAAAATATTGAAAAAATACACCCTAAAAAATGCATTTCACGATCCTAGATTTTAAATTTTTCAATTTTTTACGAAAAATTTTTTGATTTATCCAGTCTTAATTAAATTTTGAAACCTGACGGGGGGACATTCCCCCATGTCCCCCCTGGATACGCCACTGCAAGCAGACGACTTGTTGCCAATTTTATTACTGCTCTTATTCATGTTTATTGTGTTTTTTTATATATGTTTTATAGATATGTAATTCATCTTAAAATTTGCTTTGAAGTTCCGGTTTAGAAGTTGTTTTTAATAGTTTCTCTCACAGTAAATTGCCATTCTTTTAAATCTGTTTAAGAACAATGGTGTTGTCTCTTATCCAGTGGCTTACACAAGGAGAGTCATAGTGGAATGTTCCCACGTCAGATTTTCAAAACTGATTTTGATTCGTTAAATCAAAAAATGTTCGGCAAAAACATCAAAAAAGTTTAAAAACTTAGTCGGGGCATTTTAGAGTATTTTTTAATACTTTCAAATGACCAAGACCGTAAAAATACCCAGGTACACCCCTGCTCCTATCCTTGCAATGTCAGAGTCTATCTACGAATTTTTTATCTATTATATCTAAGGATTAAGTAAGTTGCTGTTAACAGCAAAAGTGTTGCCGTTCTTAAAAATGATATAAATTTATTTAAAATTTTGTAAATTTAAGTAATTGCATCACTAATATTTCTATATAATTTACAAATTGTAAATATGATGTATTTTGAAAAAATTAGCTGGTGGTATGGGGACTTCGGTACTAAATTCCTGCCTGGGATTCCTATTGCGAGGATCTCTATTCTATTAGGTGAACTGCTACCAACATCATCACTAGAAAGTGACAATATAGGTTTAGCATGGACCCAAACTCTACCCAATCAAAATATTTACTTCTTGAATTCTAGTTAACATCAGTAAATTTTGATAAAAAAAAATTGATGACATTTCCAGCGTTCAGTAGTACTGACCCAGTACTCGAGCCTGGTCGGGTTTATTCAGGCACCTGGTGTCACTCTCTAATCATCACAAATTAGGTTGGCTGTTAAGTTACTAAGTAATACACTTACTGGTCATATGTTGAAAACACAGGTGATTCTAAATTTTGTTAAGTTTTGTTGTGTGTTATAGTTAGAGTAATTAGTTGTTGTAAATTGAGAGTACGGGTATGAGCAAAACTGTTGCAGTTAAAGCCGGTAGGGGTACACATGAACCTCTTATGAATGGATGTAGGTATGAAAAGTACCTTACCAGTACAACCTTACTGAGCATTAACATCACAATATTGCCATCATCTATTCTCAATTATATTGTATAACGTTTCAATAATTTTGTGAAGGTATAGAATAACTTCTATTGTCATATATTATTGAGCCCCCTATCTCACAACATAGCAAAGCACCCGTGTTAATAACTCACTCAATATTTGTTGTATAAACTTGGTTTTAGCTTATTATATTGGAAATTAAAAAATACGTGTATAAAAGTTATTTAAGCCAGGTTCTAAATGGTTTAGAATATTGTTTTACCTATCGTTTACTTCATACAGGCATTGATTTTTATTGCTGTTGGTTTGAAAGTTTAATCCTTAATAAATCCGTCAATACTTGTATCAATTTTGTTCTGGGTTTATTCGATTGAACAATTAAAAAATAACTGTACAAAACTTGTTCAAAGCAGAATTAAAAGTGGTGGAGTATGTTGCTTTATTAGAACAATTGATGTTTCTCCAAGAATGCTTGTTGAAGAATCACTTATAGCTTTTCATACAGCAAGAATACCATTAAATAGTTAACATTTTTAAAATCAGCAGCATCATTTTAGTCATAGTTAAGAAATTTGGTCCACTCTATTATGTAATTTTTTTAAATAATAATAGTAATACTTGTCAGCTTTTTTTCAAGAGCACCCAATGCAGTGTTGAAGTTTGTAGAATCTTTACTTGCTACCTAAATATTTCTTATTTATTACAACATATTGGCAAATTTTGAACATCCTTTATGAAAATGATGTAGTCATACAACGTGACAAATTATCATTTCATTTGCAATGCACAATACTCCGTATATTTTTGAAAATTGAAATAATTCTATATTATACATATTAGTTATTGTTTCAGAAATATGTATCGTACATTTGTACTAAGACAAGATACAATAATCCGCAGCCTGAAAAGATATATTTGTACCTGTTACTGCATTTTTTTAATGATGCCTGCACTTAGAAGTTATTAATAGTTTTTTTATGTTATTGAATATGCAAAAGATGATGTCATCAACACATCGATAGCATCATAATAGTTTGAAACTTATGTTTAAACTTTGAAATTTAAATTCAATAATGCCCAAACACCGATGAATGCCTTCATCACCGATGAAGCTATAATTATATAATGAAACATGTAGCTGTTGAATACATTTATCTTCGTATGAATTATGTTAAGTCTTAATAAATTGTCATATATGCATATATATATATATATATATATATATATATATATATACGTGGTTCCTTCACTAATGTCTCGGATTAACTAAGAAAGAAGCACAGCACAAAAAAACTAAATCAATTTTTTGAACTGCATTAAATACAAGTTCGAAAAACTTGTGTAATTATTATTCAATATAAGTACCATTGGCAGCAATCAGCATATTCCAACAAATAACCAATTCTTGAAATGCACCAGTCAAGCATTTTCCAGAGAGCTGGGCAAACCACTTTTAAACAATCTGCTGGAGTGCATGTGATGTTTAAAAGTGATGTCCAAGTAATGCTTTCTTCATGTACTTAAATAAAAAGTAATCGCTTGGAACAAAATCCCTGCTGTACGGTGGATGTTTAGAAGTGTAAGACCTTTTTGTTGAAATTGTGCAATATTATTTGGGAGCACTACAAACAAGGAGCCAAATTGGAACAGTTCTTGATTTCCATTTCTTCTCACGGTATTCCTCGACCAAATTGGCATAGTATTGACCATTTATTGTTTGTCAATAAGGCAAGAAGTCTAAGTGATTGACTCCACCTTCATCCCAATACACTGAAAGCATCATTTATTTTTGATGTGAGGTGCCACTTCTCATCTTCAACGGAGGTTTCTCTTCTTTATGTCTCCATTCAAGTAAGTGTAATGAAAGAGATGCTCGTTCTCAGTAACAGTATTATATATAAAGGCTTCACCATGCTGATTGAAGCATTTTCAAATTCGATATAGACTTTTATCACAATTCCGTATTCACACAAGAATTAAATGTGTGCGTATTATACGTATACTGCAGGCAATAACATTAATTTAATTTATGCATTTAAACATAACATAGGGCCAGTTTTCAAAAGCAATTCCTTTGATCGAATTATCATGTTTCTTTCTTAGTTAGCCCGAGGCATTATTGAACGAACCACGTATATATGTTTCAATTAAAATTTTAGATGATTTTATTTTTGTAAATTGCACAACATTTTTAAAAATACTGAATTTTACCTGTCAAATATTTTCCTCACATATATATATATATATATAAATGCAAGCTGGCAGGATTTCTGTCACACGCTTTTACCCAAAAGTATGCTATTTTTTAAACACTAGGTCTTTCTTATCACTCTATTAGCAATGTTTGCATTTTGGAATCCAGAAAATATCGATATTTGATATAGTCCAAACAAATTTATTAATGTCATTCTAAGTACGCCAGCATCTGGAAATTTTAGCTCTGGAGACTTCCAGCTAGTCTGAAAGCTTTCATAAAGAAACCTAGCTGTAACTTACAGTAAATCGACTCTTCTCACTTAGGAAATCCTAACTCCTTTAAATACCTCTTGTGCTTCTCGCAGTGCTCGGACCACTACTCTGACTACTTCAAATTTCTTCAACTCTTTAGTCACTTGTTTCATTCGCCAAACTTTCTTTGTTACCGTGTCACTATTGCCACTTTCAGGCACTTTGTCTAACAATGTCTGGTTTTCTCGCTTCAATTATCTTATACTCATTTAGTTCCAACTTCGCACACCCATTAATTGAAGGATGTATGGTCTATATTTCGTACATAACTTGCACTTGCTAATCACCTCAGCTCTTCTGTCTGAGCGATTATTCACTCAGCATATCTTGACTGAATGTTCTTGTACTATCATTATCAGGGCTTTGGTTTCTCATTTTGGCCCTGCCTAATTAACCACTTACTGCTTTTTTCTCTGTCACAGTCTTCAGTTTTAATACAGTACTTTTTGCTCTTCGATTAAATTCAATTTAATTGATTCCACAATTTCTAGCCATAATTTCGGGTCTAGATCATCAGTCCCTTGACATTCAAATGCTCGTGCTGCAAGATCGTACGTCGTGAATGCAACATAGGTATGCTGTCTCCAAATTGGAAGAGTGCTATCTCAAAATATTGATAAAGGGGGTGAAAATTGCACCTGAGCCTCAAAATTTGTCTTTGGAGATATCATGCGTTGCTATGCGTTACAAACTTTGCGCTTGCACACTCAGTGAAATAAATTCCAAATTTCTTAAGTGTGAAAATTTTTTTTTTGCTTTCAATATTGGAGCTAATTGAACTAAGTTTTTTTGTATTCGACTTATATTTGTTAGTAAATTTTAAAAAATTTCAAAATCGAGCTATTGGTTGCCAAGTATTTTGGTAGAAGACAAGATCTTTGGGTTAATTAACCTTAAACAGCCTAGTGTCCACTTTAAAGGACAAAATATTTTTCCACATTTACAAAGAATTTTCTCCAAGCCTATTTTCAAATTTGAAAGTCTTGGGGCATGGGTAGGTCTATTGGAAAAAATACATTAATGTAATGTTGAAAATTTCTATTAAAGCTTATTGCTGAGGCAGAAATTGTTGAATAGATTAACGAATTTGCGAATG
Source organism: Hofstenia miamia (assembly GCA_900660155.1). NCBI lineage: Eukaryota > Metazoa > Xenacoelomorpha > Acoela > Hofsteniidae > Hofstenia > Hofstenia miamia. The sequence continues at coordinate 495,580 of CABFPE010000006.1, read as the reverse complement.
TGTGAAAAAGATTTAAATTCTCCCCATACTTTGTGTTAATGTATTTCGAAGGTTTTGAGCCCCTGGAGACAACAAAGAACTTTGACTGCTTCTTAATAAGTAAAAAAATATTCCAAATCCATTGAGGTGTGCCTTGTGCAAAGTTAGAGGTCGCGGGGCCGAAGGAATTACAGTTATTACATTGATTTCCTTCACATATTCAATGTGATAACAATTATTTATACTGGAAATGGCATTAATGATCAATATAAGTATCAGATCAAAAATCAGAAAGCTGAAATTTTGGGCTTTTGAATTGTCATCTAAAATTTATCTGAAGCCTAATTAAATTAAAACCTTAATTATACCTATAATAACTTCCAAGAAATGAAATTTTCATTAAAACATGTATTTAATTGGGCTAATGCGTTTTTCCCAAGTTTTTGCGAAAAAGTAAAAGTTAAAATTGCGAGATTTAAGTTGGAGAAATATTTTCTAACACACTTATTAGATATTAAAAATTCGTAAATTTGTTCTTTTTTACTGCTTCAGTATCATCACACTATTTATATAAACGTATATATTAATATGCTTTTCCCTAAATATTTGATGCATTTAAACCATTTTACCCTAAACATGAGCTTAGGGTAAATTGGGTCTCCCATAATTTGCAAACAAGCTTCATCTACTACTTCTGCATTTAAAATTTTTGCTATTCTTTTCGGAAATATATTTCAAGTAGTCTGTATGCTGATAAATCCAAATTTAATATCTCATCCAAATATTTTTTGAAGATTAGTTTGTTGTGATATATTTAGCAATATAAAACACTTTCCAATTGAAATTTTATTACAAAGCATGTGCTATTTTAACAGTCTTTTATGGGATTCCTAACTGATCACACATGAATATAACATCCTTAGATTTCCATATGACTACCGGAAATAATATCTACCAAAATGTGGCATCTGTATATCCCAATGAATTTAATAAATACGTTTTTATTCTTAACTTTAAAACTTGTAAGAAAATATTTTGAATTAAGAAAACATTGAAAATTTAAAGCTACAATCACTAGTGCTGCCTAACTGGATTTTATCATATTAACAAATGCCATAAAATGTACAATTACATAAAAATTGATAGATTTGATTATATTTTAGGCTTAAATTGGCAAATTAATAAAATCTAATAAAACGGTTCCTGTGAATCCATTATTTAATATTTTTACTGTAGACGTAAGCCATCTTATAGTAATATAAATGATCTATATATGTATATATATTGTCGATTTTTCAAAAACCCCAAATTTAACGCGTGTGTGAAAAACATTTAATTAATAAAAGCATTAAAATATGGTTTGCATTTAAATTAAACTTTATTTATGCTTGCTATTTATTATATATTTGATATTATAATATATACATACATACAATGCAATAAGATATTAATCAAAGGAATTTAAGAAGAAAATGTCATGAAAAATACAGTTTATTACTAGATACCGCACATATTGTGTTGGTGATATTAATTTAAAGATTAAAGTGATTGAAATTTTCAGAATAATTTTTAAAGATACTTTACTATTTCTAATCCTTTCTGCAGCCACTTCTTTGCTTAGAAAGCAGAATGGTTGCAGATGTGATGAAAGTTTATTAAAAAATACATTCGATTTTACATTAACAAAGTAAGTTGATCGGCTGTAAGCATTTGTTCACCAGAAGTGTATTCTGATATGCAAATCCTTAAAATTGGTTACAAGAAATGGGACATTGTCAGTATGACATTGGATGTCAAAGTTGCTGCAAAAAATATAAATTGAGCAAATAGAATTTTCAAAAGTTCAAACGTTTTGCTGCAAAGAATAATTGTGGTGTCCCAAGAGTGTAATACCTGAACCACCCAGTACTGGTTTGTTTTTTTCTCTGTCACACTCTTCAGTTTTTCTCCAGTATTTTTTGCTTTTTTTATGTATCTGAATTGTCTTATTACTTCTATCTTACTTTAGCATCTTGTTTTCCTTCAAACTCTGTTTAACTTAATTCTCTCGCCGACCGTCAATAACGACATATATATATATATATATATATATATATATATATATATATACTATGAAACACTTACCTCTTCAGATTTTTCAACATTTTCCGAGTGTGAATCATTAAGTTTGATTATATTTGAACGTACAGCTTTAGTTATCGTTTTTGCTGCAGAATACTAAATTTAATGAAACATTATTATTTTGTATAAAATATTTTCATTTACATGTCTATATGCAATAACATTATTGATTGAATATTGTAATTAGAATTTGCTCTGCTCAAATCTATGCGGTTCTGCTCACATACACAAATTTTGTGTAAGTCTTACTATTCGTTTTGCATTGACATCTAAGCAACTGATTTCTTTCCTTTGCTATAATGAAGATAGCCTTTGGTAACACAGTATATATATATATATATATATATATATATATGTATA
>CABFPE010000006.1:468640-492319 GCA_900660155.1 Hofstenia miamia | reverse complement strand
ATATATATATATATACTCTGCACTAGGTGAAATGTCACTTTTTATTTATATTTAGCACTTTGTTCGATTTTAGGCCTTTGTCAATATATAAGAAAATATTATGGTCCATTTTTGTAAAACAACTCTTTTTCATTATTCAACAATATTGTTTACATAATGAAAAAATGTATAGGCACAGAACTTTATTGACACTTTCAAACACTAGATTAATGCAAAAATCACTACTTAGCTAATGACACATGTGCATAAAGCAATTAAAATCAAAACCACAGTTCTTGTAAGCTGTGAAGAAATTTTTTTCATTGATCCAATATTGATTTTATAATACAAGAGCACATATATCCTGAATTTGGGGTTTTATTAGCATAATTGAACAAATTGGCGATTTTCCCCATATAAATGCTAAAAATGGCTCTTTGTATTTTATTCTCTAAAGCCGCCAGATTTATTTCTTTGTATGAAACTTGCAAATGGAAGAGCAGAATTTTGGTAATTTTCCTTTACTATGTAAGTCAAAGAAGAAAACACGGAGAAGAAAATAAAATGCTTTATTCGTTGCAAGAGCTGCAAAAAAGTGTGACAATATGAATTTGATTTAATTTGGGATGCTCTTCTATTAAAAAATATAATGTAAAATGTACTACAACCAATTCACAATCCCAAGCTAATTTTAGTCTTTAGAATGTTCGTGATTATTATAGTCCTTAATACATGTACAATAATAATAATGCATTAATTAATTTAATATGATTTATGTAATTTAAAATTTGTTTTATACATTTAGGTCATCTTGCAGTTCCCTCTAAAAGTTTTTAATCAGTCACTATGTTTGATATCATTTCTGTTAACAAATATCTAGCTGTTTAATATATATATATATATATATATTGAATGACATAATGTTATTGTTGCATGCTTAGATGGAATCATTATTTGGAAAAATGACCTATTGCGCATATGAGGCAATTTTTACTTTAAACTTACTGTAGATTATGAAGATAGGGCACATTGCCATTTATTATTTATGAAATTAGGAAGCTTTTTAAAATTTTTTAAATTATTGAATCACCTTTTTGTACAAGTATATCTCAAATTTTGAATTTTAGAAATGTCATTATTACAAAAGCTTCGAAATAGGAAAAAAAATGTAATGGAGTTTTCGCAAAACAACTTTCAACACAATCACCGTTGGGCAAATCAAAATTAGGGCTCTGCGAGCATTCGAATTTGAGCATTAACAGATCTCGAGTCGGGTCGAGTCAACTCGAGTTTTATTGGTTTGATATTGAATATTGCATTGTATATTTGCTTAATTGAAAATGTTAACATAATTTTCTGATTGAAGAACCTTTCTAAAGAAAATTATTTCAGGATCATTGGGGTTTAGCAAGATCTACTGTAATTTTAGTAGGTCTTGGGTTGAGCTATGTAGTCTATCGAATGATTGTTACTAACATCAAGATGTTGGAGTTGATTGATATTACGTTGGTAGCTTCACTTTGCTGATGGCATTGTTTTTAATTTTTTAACATAAAAAGTTACATTGTCTAGTCTTTCGTAAAAGTTATGTTAAAACCTCATTGCAAAAATATCGCAACACGCAGAACCCTAATCAGAATGTGATTTCTTCATGTGCTTTGACAATTACAGACAGAAGAAGGTGTCTATCTCAAGACAGTATTGAAATACTGTATTCGCATTTGAATAAAAATCGGGATATATCTTAAGTCCTTTTCCAAAAATCAATAATTATTAAAAATTCGGATCGGAATTGGATTCGGATTTTGATGTTTTGGATCCGGATGAGATCTCAAAATGCCTGGTCCGATATTATATCTATGGAACATGTTAAGAATTAATTAATTTTTCCAGAGAAATTCAAATGTCAAATGTAGACTTAAGTTAATTAACTGAAAAAACGGAGAATTACATTTCTGGACAACACAGCTATGAAGCATCCATTGCTAACCATGTCAGGACATATGTTGTAGAGTAGATCATTATTTCCTTTATAGGCGCCACTAATGCGATGATGAACCAGCTAAAATAGTTTATGTTTATAAAAAATATGGAATAATGTACAATTATAAGCACTGGAAGTCATTCAGTTGAAGTTGTTCAATTATAACACTCAGGTTAATGTTCTAAATAAAAATTGCTGTATGAATTATTTAATAAATTATTCAACAATTGTTATTTTTGTATTATTATTATGAAAGCCTTACAATAGAATAAACAAAAACAATGGAGATATTAAAATAATAGTATCGCACGAATTGGTTACTTGCGGAGAAGAACAAGTGCTGTACAATCATATAAGTTCATTGGACGACATTTCCAAATAAAGCCAGACCAGAAAGATGGAAGTAATTTTGGAATTTTAATTTGGTATCAATAACAAATTTGAGAATTTAAGTATTTAGATTTAATTACCAAATAAACAATTATGTCAGAAATTCAAGACAACTTGTTTGCGTTTCAATCTACATATACGGTTTTCTTTAGCGCAAATACGAGGGATTTGGGGATTAGGGTATGCGCTATCTTAGGGATAGAAGTTTCAGTTGTAATGGAGACGTGGTCGAGTGAGTACCGTGCGTTCGTTGCTGAGAGTTGAGACGTACATTAAGAGTGGCGATTCTTGTGTTGCTACCCAACGTGAGTTTCGTAGGCGTTTCAATGTGCTGTCAAGAGGAAAAATTCCATCACAAAACACCATATTGCTATCTTTAAATAACTTCAGAACAAATGGTTCAGCACTAAAGCGTAAACCTATAGGACGTCCAAGGTCTGCGAGAACGCTGGAGAACGTTGCACGAGGGAGTGAAGCGATTACAAAAAGCCCACGGCGACCTGTCACTAAGCAAGCTACTGATCTTCACTTGTCTAAAAGCACAGTGAAAAGAATTTTGCGCTACGAACTGCACTTCCATCCCCATAAAATGTCCATTGTTCACAAAATTCAGTCTCATGACTACGAAAATTGGAAATCATTTTCAGAACAAATGATTGACTTATTGGATGATAACACAATTCTTGCGATTAGTGATGAAGCTCATTTTTATGTCAATGAGTTCGTCAATAAACAAAATTTTCGTTATTGGTCGAATTCAAACCCTCGAGAGTTGCACGAACGCCCTTTGCATAGTGCAAAAATTATTGGGTGGTGTGAAGCAACCAAAACATATGTCATTGGGTCATACTTTTTTGAAGAAAATGCATGAACTGTTACAATGAACAGGGAGCGTTACCTGAGAATGTTGAATGATTTCTTGATCCCTGACCTTAAAAAGAAACATTTAGCTTTGATAAAAATTTAGTTCCAACAAGATGGAGCAACTGCTTATAAAGCCAATAAAGTAATGGACTGTGTAATGGACTATTTGAGGACGAAGTTTCCCAACCGCGTCTTCTTACGCAATGAAGACATTGCTTGGCCCACGCGTTCGCTGGATCTCAGTGTTTGTGACTGTTCCTTTGAAGGTAACTCAAATCAAAAGTGTAGACAAACAAATCTCGTACATTATGGGAAATAGCTATTAGAAGGGAAATTGTTTCTATACCCAGGGCAATGTTGGAAAGAGCGTTCGACAGCTTCACCAAAATTTAGAAGATGTCTTTTTAAAGCGTAAAGGTTCTCATATTATCCACTGAGACATCATCAATAAATGTAAATTTTCCTTGTTTTTTTTTATTAATTTCCATCTATTGCGGCTTGTAAAAAATAAAGAAAATAGGTTAATGTTTAGAACTTTTGAAGCTATTTTTAGTTTAAAACCTGTATTTTAAAAGTTATTTGATTTTCTGAGAAATTTGAAAAACTAGGTTGGAAAGTCAAATAGTCATTCTTGCTCTAACTATATCTGCTTGAAATTACTTTGGATAGAATAAGATCATTTAACTGTAGGTATAACAAATTTCAGTTAAATTAGCTTATCATGTCATTTTCGGTGGTTTATAGTTAGTCACATGATGCTAAACCAATTCCAAATTTCACAAATCTGTATCAAAATGGAAATAAATATATTTTATCATATGTCTGATACTGTCCCAGATCCATGGCTTTTTTCGATATCGCCATCCATAATTATTAAAAAATACAAGTATAGACTCTGAAAGACAGTTTCAAACCTTATCTATAGTATATTTATATGTTGGACTTAATTTCAATCCATTGACGATAATATTTGAAATTCAATTAGCAACAACAACAGCAACAGAACAACAATAATAACAACAATTAAAATAATTACAAAACCTCACTGTAAATATCTTAAATTGCGGCACATAAATATATTTATAATAATCAAGTTTCTCACAAAAAATTTAAGATTGATTAGTGATTACTATATCAAAGTTTTGTTGATTTTTTTGGATAACACATGAAATAGCTTTTAAAAAATGTTGAGTAACTCGGCATTCGCTATTTGAAACAAGAATTTTCAGTAATATCTAAAAATGACAAATGAAAGCGAATAAATTAATGAAAAAGGCAGTAGCAACTTACGTAATAATCATATGGTTGATTGATCAATATGTCATGCTGGAGCGCAAGTGCTTTCTCAATAACTTTTTCATTTTCGGCCGCATGTTGTGAAACTGAAGTGTAAATTACATGAGTGACTTGAGAAACTAAATAAAAGCAAATCAAAACAGATCTGTTCCCTTATTAGCAGGCTATAGAAAAACTGAAGATATAGCTCAAGTAAAAAGAGTGGCCACATTTTTATAACGAAACACAAATAAAGGTTTATAAAATATATTTGAAAATATATTTGTCTCAGCTTGTAACCTGATGACAAAGTTATTTGACAAGTTTGCCATGCAAATCGTGACAAGCAGATAAATGTCTTGAAACTGAATCCATTAAAAGAACTCTAACTTCTTGAGTTATTTCGTGTTGCGATTCAAAGATGTAGTTCTTTAATTCTTTCAGATTTGTGGGATATTTTTCTCTACAAAATCCTTCTAAATCTGCCGCACGTTCTCTATGGGTACTAGATCTGGCGAATTCGGTTGCCATTGCATAACTTGAATATCATATTTGGTAAATATTCTTTTGTCGATTTTGAGGTATGAGGGGTTGCTCCATCTTGTTCCAGGATCCATGAATCGGGATATAAGCAGGTTGAGTATGCTACAAATTCCTCGAGTATTTTGCAATATTTTGAACTATTAATTGTACCAGTGTCATCTAGTATGAAAACTAATGACAGTCAAATTTTAAAAGTGGCCACTTTTTTTTTATTTGAGCTATATACAAATTTAAGACTTTATATGGATCTCTAACTTTTTCTTTGCTTTTTTAATCTTAAGCAGTATATCCCTATTAGCAGATAACAAGTGGTTAACGTTAAACAGCCTAGCGTCCGTTTTAAAGGACAAACCGTTTTTCCACATTTAAAAAGAATTTTCTCCATGCCTATTTACAAATTTGAATCAAACGAGTATATTGGGACTGTGAGAGAAAGACTGAGTTAATGAGGGTAATACTGAGGAAGGAATACAAAATAATCATATTTTAGGTACTGATCGTACTACAAAAGTCTGTGTTGAATAGACAGAACACAATAAAAGTAATAAGTAAGTGTACTATGCGAGTGTTGAGATACTCTACTGGAAGAGCTAGGTGGAATAAATATTATCCAAATATAGAAAACTGTGACAAACAAGAAAGCCCAAAATGGTTGAAGAAGGCATGACTCAAAAATAACAAAAGTATGGGGGAGGTAAGTTATCAGTGGACATTGGCTGAAGAAGCATGTATACGGACAAAGTGAGATAAATTACAACTGTAGGCTATGCAAAAAATATGTGTAATGCATAAATTATCTAATAGCAGAGTGTGAGAAGTTGACTTAGAATAAGTACAAGTTCGAGCATGACAAGGAAGAGCACCATGATTCACTACAAACAGTAAGTCATTGTAGAAAGTATGATACACTAGATTTTGAACTGGCAGACAATAAATGATATAAGCATAACATACAGAATATCATAGAAAATGAGAAGGTCAAGATACTGAAACAATTGATTGAAGCAAAGAGACCAAACAAAGTGGTAAACAAAGAAGAAAGAATGGGAACAATGATGGTCAATGTGGTTATAATTAAAATTTCGTACAAAATTTTTTTACCTTTTTGTTTCATTTAAAACTGTGATTGATTTATGCTTTTAATTCATTTTTAGCAAAAAATGTTCAAATTCAGGTTTAAAAGGTTATAAATCAGAATTGCAAGACTGCAGTAGTCTAGTTGCCAAGAATACGTTGGAGACAAAGAAACAAGATGATGCTTGAATGCAATTAAGCGTGAACACTATGTTTTCAATATTAAAATACAAAATTTAAAATTAGCAGATTTGATTATGCTGACATTTGAGTCTAAAAATTGAATGCGTGCTGCATAAAACACAAAAAACTGAAACATTGTAGATATGTTACAAATGACTATATGGGGCTAATTATTTTGCAGGGGAAAGAGAAAAGAGGGTGTTGAAGAAAGTTGAATTAGTCCTATTAGTAGCTTCAGTAGTAGAAACAGTATACAAGATGCATAAGAAGTACTTGGAGCTAGGATTACCAAAGTAGGGAAGGCGGTAGTACGGAAGACAACATTGTTAGGAACAACCAGAGTTCTGAGGAAGCCCTTCAAGGTTTCTGGACATTGTTAACTTTGCTGAGCTGAAAAGTCCCACCAACATAATGTTGTGTGAAGAAAAGGAATAGTATTAATAATATAAGATGTTGCCTTAAAATAAAGTTTGTAAAAAAAGGATAAAGTGAAGAAAATTATTGTTTTTTGCAAAATTTCCCCATATGCAATAAATTATAGTTGCAGCGATTATTTCCTTCAAAGGAATTCATGAAAATATATTTTAAAAAGGACGAAAACTATTTCAATGGTTGAGCCGTATTGATTTGTGTCATGAAACCATGGGAACTAGAATGCATATATACTTACATTAAATGAAATTAATCACTATTGCAACTAGCAGTTCGAGAAACTCAGGAACATTCGGAAACCATTCAGTCTTAAGTACTAGTTTACACTGAGAAAAGTCAAATATCAATTACTTATACTTATAAAATTTCATAAATACTTGAATGTACACTCTTTTCCACTAAAGAATTACATTAAATTTCCGATTTGAGTGTATAGTAGTTGAGCTTATTGTATAACACTCAGAGCAATATACTAAAGTTAGCATGTCCTTTACATGTAGTAAAAATTACTCACGGGACAAACATTTTAAAAGAAGTGCAACATGTTTTTCAGCATACTCTTCAATTGTCCATTTTGACATTTGTTGAATGTTTAGATAATCGCTTAGATGTAATTTTATATCGTTCTCTAAAAACTACTAAGTTTACTGCAAGCAAGTCAAATGTATATTTATATAATGATTTTTAAGATTATATTGATAAATATGAAAAAATATATAAATTTAAACTTAAAATATTTTAATTCAGAATGACTTTAAGCATTTATCTATGCCAGGAATTATATCATGATTTCCAATAGGAAATATGCTGAACAGCTTGCTACTTTGTTATATGGTAAAAATATATGATACAATCATGCATATCGGGATGTCATCAAACGTAAATATTAAATTTACATACAATCAAAGTAGTACAAATTATACGTGCAAACAATTATTCTGATAACGTTCCCTTACATTAATATTTTCTGATGAGGATGGGAGGGAGAGATTACCTTTTAGCATTTTTTGTTTTGAATCTCAAATTAATTTTCGATTTCATTCTTGATTTAATTGAATGAGATGAAATTCCATTCACAAGGATAATTTTCACACATTTTCAGGTAAATTTTAAAAATAGGTATGTATACAGCAATGCCATTTTTTTGTTTTGTCACATTAATTCTTATATTAAAACGTCTTAACAGTAATTGTATGATTCTTCAATTATTTGAATGTTTCAATAGAAAACGAAGACATACCTTCATCAATAAGATATCGTATTGGTTCCACAACAGCTGAACGAGTACAGTTGACATTGAGTATAATTGTAGACACCTTAGAGAACTGTTTATGAGTAATATCTGTTTCAGCAAATTTTTTATTTATAAACACCAAGTCTAAAAATAAAAAATTATAAACATTAAAACTTCATGTGGAATACTATTGTTATTGAAGGGAGGTTTTAGTAAGGTATCCTGGACTTTTTCACTTGGTAATCCAAAAGAGAAGACTTTGTTCGGGAAAGACTGATTTTTGAGATGTGTAGCCAAATAATATGGAAATTTTCCTGATCCTGTGTTTGCGAGAATTACATCTTGTAACATATATGCATAATCATGTAAATAGCAAGTGGCCGGCAATAGAAACGATCTATCCTAAAAATATACTAATAAAAATTGTAAATTTGATAACAAAAAATGATCGGAGCAGATCGTAAGGACGGAATGCTCTTTCTGACTTCGAGCATTCCTGTCATTTTCATGATGAGAAAACTAATAATGCTTCAAATACAAACGTAATCTCTGATATGATAACGAGCAAATTTATTAGTTATTTGTTTTGTTGTTATTCTTGATGGTTTTGTTTCGGTTATTAGAATATAAAAAACTACCAATGAGATAAGTATTGAAAACGGTATTTTTGTAAATATGGATGAACATCGATATCCACAAAAATCTAAGTATTAATTAATCCTATTTAGGATTGGGCAATAATTTTATATTCATGTACAGGGTTATTCATAAGTAACCTATCATGTTTGAAATGCTCTGAATATCATATTCAGTTACTTAACTTATTGCCCATACATGAGTGACCTTTTCCATATTATCGGACTTATAATTCTTAACATGTCTGTCATAGTCCTCCATTTTTATGTAATGATTAAACTTAAATTGAAAACTTTTTAATATTTCATTCTAAGATTTTCATTTCATTTTTCCGTGCAAGTAGCGTGATTGGCAAATTTTTTTATTTTCATTGCAGCTTTTCTCCAGATTTAAGTCCATTTGGATTTGATTATGGAAGGAAATCGAATTTGGAGATTATACTCATCGATAGCCTCAAAATATGAACGACTTAGAGATGAAAACACAAAATGCTGTTTTTTGAAATATCCATTGAATGTTTAGAAATGGTAGTTTACAATGCTGTGAAAATTATGCATTTGTGTGCAAACATTTGGAACATGTATTAAATAATGTAGTTAATCCGTATTTACGAAATCTCCAAAATAATCAATGTTTTGCATAGTTGTTTTGATAATAAATAGTTACTTTTGAATAATTCAATCTATGCATGCATGCATCTATTTGTCTATCTATCTATCTATAACTCCAAGAACTTGTACGCGTAAGAAATTTGTGTAATTGAACTGAATTTCTATGAGCTCAATAATACACATCATATTTAAAATTTCATATGAGTTTTTAAGATTACATTGAAAAAAGGTGTTGGGAGATGTAATTTTAATGACAACACATTAAATGTTTGACAAAATTTATGACATAAAATGTTGGATATCATCGTTTCTACTGTAATATCTGCTGAGCCTAAGAATGTAAAGATACTTATTAATGCAATGTACTGTGAGGCTCTTCCCATATTCCTATTATATGACTGCAATTTTTTTATATTTTTGAGATTTTGATCAAAACAGAATATGCAATAACGACGATGTGCCCCGCAACAAATGACTAATTAATAAAAATTACAATGTTGTGAAATGTCAAATTTATCCAGACAGTACGCTTGAATATTAACTCAGAAAAGGTAGTGAAGCTATACATGATTTCCATTACCATCATGATGAGTACATTTCTGCTGACTGCTTTAAGTCTGGTCATTTTCTCTGCAATAGACGCCGGTACCAGAATGGTGTCTGTTAATGTTGGATCCACGGCGTAAATCAAATCTCGGACGCGTACATATCGCTGAATATCAACGTGAAGATTGTCTTGTGACAACTGCTTCCAACCAGAATTATGTAAATAATTAATCACACTCTTTTTGCTAAAAAATGAAATTTTAGTTTTATTTAACTTAAACATTTGTACATTCAACCTTGTATATTTTTAACATGAAACAGTACCATGGCATATTGGATAAAATATATATTTTCATATAATAAATAGAATTAAAAAATATTCTTCAATATTCAGTATAGAAAAATACTACAATTATAATTGCTTGCATACAAAAATATATTTGTTAGTCTACTTGATTTTTACATTATTGTACTAATTCGATGTTCTGTTGTGTACAATCATATACATGTATATATTCAAATGTTCATATATAGTCATGCGGCTATGTAGCATCATTCCAGTTATTCAAAAAATGTAAAGTGAACGAGGCTATTAACCGTGTTGACCATATCCTTAAGCTTAACAGATTCATTTAACAGAAGCTAGAATATATTTATTTAACCAATGTGCTTAACAAATGTCTTCTAGATTTTATTGAATAACAGAAAAGAAAGGCGAAAATAGTATTTTTATAATGCCAAAATTTTCATACGAATGGCATTGCAACTGAGATGGTTTTTCTGATTTTGTGAAAAAATGATGATTTTGAGAACATTCATTCAGCAGTTGCAGGGGAGGGTAAAAGAGAGTAAAATTTGTGCCACTCACCAGCTAACGATATTGGTAAATTTATAGCAATAGTATAGCAGATCTGTTAACACATTTTAATGTTTTTTATATAATTTTTTAAGCAATCTGTTAAAGTAATCTGCAAAGCGGACGGTAATTTTGTGAAAAAACTAACAACCCTAACAACCGTGAAGATTAATGTATAAAGCAAAAATTATTGACAATTTGGATGTTTATATTCATCCGTTTGTGTAGGGGGAGAGAGGGGGTCTTGTCGCGCTCTTACATACAGTAAATATTGAACTTTTATGCTTTTTTAGGTTTCTGAAAGGTTTCTATTAGAAGATTTAATAATGATATCAACATTATTGATTTTACCTCGATGTTGGAAAATACAAATATATATAGATGCAGGGATCGCTGTTTTTAGCCAAATTTCAAAAATGTTCTACATGCGGGCACTGGATATGATAAATATTCAAAAATTTTAATTTATGGAAATTTGAATTTTAAAGTAAAAGCGCATAGTATGAAATTGATCTACTTCTGTAAATGTGATTGCAATGAATGTTATATGAGCACTTTACATGTGCAAACATGTGTTTGCGTTTTTTTAAAAATAATAGATAAATTATAACGAAGTAAACTAAATTTACTTTTTAATTGCAATCCAGAAGTAGTATAAATTGCGATTTGGACACAAGCTATTTTGACAAATACTTTTTGAGTCGTTAGGCAATGACATTCTTATCTGGGCTCTTGCAATCAATGCCTTTATGAATATGCAGTTGTCTTCAAGAATGAAATATATGGACTAAATTCAAAATTATATGACTAATAAATAATTCTTTTATTTCCTATCAAACTGAAATTACTGCTAAAATGAAAAGTAGTACAAAAAATATTTAATAATTTTACATAATTGATATTTCACCAATGCAGTCTGATTAATTCAAAAATTAAGTGAGGGTATATTTAACACTAGAACTCCGAAAATTTAATACACCCTTTAATTCCTAATCCGGTCATAAATGACCAGTGTTTGTGTAGCATTTATTACAGTGAGATTTATACAGGCATTCAGGTTCATATTTAATAAACACTGCTACTGCTATCTGATGCAATATCCCACATAATTAGATTAAGAGCCCGTTTTGGTGCTTAAACAGTGATACACCTTTGGTTAAAATTTCATTGCAATCCATCCAACAAGTTATCCAATAAGACAAAAATCCAAGCCCCTCCGCCATGAGAATAGCCCGATATTGCAATTTAATTAAATTTAATTCCAATTCTTGATGATTGAATCCCAATTACAACTCCTACGGATAAAAAGAACTTAATTTTAATTCCATTCCTTTTTGAGTAAATTTTACATTTTTACATTTAGATATTTTCAAATATTATAAATAAATATTTTACCAAAAGCATTCCCATGAAATCGATAATCTGCGTAGTAAATTGTGCAACCGAGCTCTGATGCGGATATAAGAAATGATTTTTAGAATTAAGTAAGGTTCTAAAATCAATTTAAAATGCAAATTTTGACTCGATTCTGATCATTTTTTCAATTCCAATGCCAGCAAACTATTCATTACCAATGCCTATAAAGGAGCATAGCTGTTTATGAGTCAACCAAGTCTATTGACATGGATGAGTGCTCCTGTTATCTCTTTTTTACCCAAACATATATGCATTATAATGTATATTGTCTGCATACTAACATAGGCATATATCACAGCACTTTGTCTAATTTTAAACGGATATTGTGAATTTGTTAGAATTTTAATGCCAAATTCTAATTTGATCTTTGGCATGATTTTGTAATTTTGTAAAATTCACAAAATTTTTCTTTAGATTTTATAATTTTTTTCTAAATTTGGCTTATGGATCACCTCAATAAGAAGTCAAATAATCAAAATAAAATTGCTGATTGTTAATCCTCAATTAGATTTTATCTTAAATCATATTTATTTGAAGGGTTTGGGAATAAGTCTTTATTTATGAAAAAAGCAAATCTTGATTTTTTTCAAAGAAGTAATGTTATGGAAATACTGATAATAATTGTATTGATTTTTGCAAATGGGGAATGTAGAAAATGATTATTAAACTGGAATTTTCTCGTTACCAATGAGGAACTTGTAGGTTACAACAAAGCTAAATGCTATATAAAGGGATTCCATCATGTAGATTTTTCTTCTTCAAATTCAATTTTCTATCAATTTTTCAATAAAGTTGGGAAGTTTTTAGACCACAATTCAATGATAAGCCTGCAATGTATATAAGGAATATATTTCATGAATAAACAAATAAAATTGCTCCTGTATTTATGTATGTACTTCTCAAGTATTTTTAAACAATTTCGAAATCTATAGTAAGATTCAAACGGTGCAATTTTTTTTGAACCTGTAGTAGAATATTTGTTTGCTTAAACAAAGGATCCAAGGAGTTAGTATCTAGAGACATTTCTGAATTCGGTAAGCATCATGGAAATAAATATTGTAGTTATTGTTAATTAAGTTAATTTAATATATTGAAGAGCAAATAGCAAGTTTTCCTTAGTGGACTACAATGATTTCACTACTATTTTAAAGGTGAAGTATTTCAATATACAAACAGTTTAATTCTGTGTCAACTAAGAGATAAGATGATGATTGAACTGCAGATATTTTAAAGTATTGTGGAAATGTACATGCATTTAAAATGTTCCCTACTCAATCAATGATTAATGGCCCAAAGATAAATCCAATAATGAAGTCTTTTTAGATGAATTTGCTTGATTATAGAAATACAATATTAAAATATTTTATTTGACAACATTCATCAATAATAATAGAAAAAATTTATACACTAATTGCTATCACAGTGGTAATAATTGATTTTCTGACGGGTGGACATGTTAATCATGACCAAAAGCGGTCGAACATTTTGAAAATATTGAGAAAATAGAGCCTAAACATGCATTTCACGATCTTAGATTTTAAGTTTTTTAATTTTTTACCAAAAATTTTTTATTTAACCAGTCAAAGTCAATTTTGGAAACCTGACGGCAGAGACATTCCACAATGCCCCCTTGCGTACACCTCTGCAAACATGCTTAAATAGAAATATATGCTCTCGAGGACCACTAATTTGATTTGTAATGTACCTTTGGGGTGGAAATCTCCACAACTCTCTGGTTCCAGGCCTGCATGAATCCCGAAAAAATCCCGGGATTAGATCCCGAATAGTTTTCTAAAATCCCGGAATTACAAATGCTAACTAAGGCTAAGTCATCTTCGTGAAATATGAATGCAAGTACTTTGGTTTTTCGGTTGTTTCTTTTGGAAAATTTGAACAGAAAAATCTTACCAAGACATTTGAAGTTTGTTGTGATAACTAAGTCCATCAACAACGGAGTTGTTTACTTGACACAGTCTCGTGCTTCTAGTAGTAAATTGCCTTAGGTTTACTCTTGGTAA
Source organism: Hofstenia miamia (assembly GCA_900660155.1). Lineage (NCBI taxonomy): Eukaryota > Metazoa > Xenacoelomorpha > Acoela > Hofsteniidae > Hofstenia > Hofstenia miamia. The sequence goes on along the minus strand of CABFPE010000006.1, from coordinate 478,278 downwards.
TATATATTTAAGTTTTATTAAATACATCTATATTGCTGTAATTATTATGCACAACATTACTTCAATCTTACCTCAATTGCATGATATTTAGAAAGAGTTTCTTCTGATTCTGATCTGTACATATAGGTAGGCGTAGTTTTATCATGTATGAGCTGATATCTGGCATCTGTCATAAAAACCGCCAATGCATCCCTATAGTTAAACTTACATCGTGCATGTTTTTCAGAATCATTCTAGAAACAAATTTATTTTACAATTCGAAAATTTGTTTTGACAGTTGCACTTTTCTTAACAATTTAAATTAAAAGTGAAGCAAACCAATTTTGAAAAACAAACTCTGGTGTTATTTCTGTAAACTTGTTGAAAAACAGTTTTTTCCCATTCTTACCTATCCATTTGTTTTACATTGTGCATTTTCGTTTTTTCACTAATGCCAAATTACATGTATATAACGAGTATCTGCTGCATGTTTAGATTAAGACACAGTTAAGGGAACTGGCTTAAGTAGTTAGTTCTTAAAATTATATATATATATATATATATATATATATATATATATTTATAAATTCTTTAGATCTGTTTCACTACGCAAAAACAAAAGGTAACTGTGGTTCTACATCATCTACCTTCTATATTAACCTGTCAAATCTTACAAGTATAATTTTCATGCATGTTGTATACTCCTGCTTTACTGTCAGTTTACTAATTCATGTTTAAAATTTAGTTTATATAGTTATCAATGATTCGTATGCATATATTTTATAATTTATAGCAAAATTCTGAAAATTATTAATATGTGAGTGATATTAAAAAAAGTTACCTGTTCAAGTCGTTTGATCGCATTGGAGATTACTGTCTCATCCAATACAGTGTCAAAAAATTTCGTATCTAAAGCACACCTAAAGTAGTCAGACATGCAATATATTTATATACGGGGTACATCCTAAGCTTGATTAGTTATTATGTACAACAAACATTAGGTGAGAATAATCATGACGTACTAGAATTCTAGTAGGTTTTGGAATAATCTCTATATATTTTTATTTATCATATTATATATATATATATTAAGGTGGATCTGAGGAATGCACAAATAATTTTTTTCATAATTTCTTTAGTCTTAGGTGTTTAATTGATACATTTTCAACAAAACCATACAAAATTAAATTTCAGCGGAAAATATTAGTGTTTAGAGGTTGCACATAACTGTTTAAATATGTTACCATATGAAGAAATTAGTGCACTCCAGATTGAAATCTAAAATATATTTCAACCGCAAGATGGCGAAAAATTATGCCTATCTTAATACATGTAAATCATTCCTAGAAAGTCCTCTAGGAGAAAATTCGAATTTCCAAAGATAGACTATTATAGCAGCTTAGCATGTGGATTTATTGTCTTTCCGACATTGTTAATGAGCAAAAACTGTGGCTTTCCTGCTTGATTTTGAAATTGCTTTTAGTAGTACATTTTTATACAACATTTTTTGTTTAAATTTAANAATACGAAACCCATGAAGAAATATTAAAATTTCCAAAGGTAGGTTCTGAGAAAGGAGCATTTGCCAAGCGTAGTGCATTAATCATCTCATTCATATGAGTTAAATTGTAGCTTCCTGAGACCTATAAATTGAACTTACAAACGCAGGTTTGAAATTTTGTTGAAATTTATGCTGTTCATATTGTTTAGACTATTATTAAAAATTTACTGTGAAAATACTAGATTTCGATTCCTTCTGAAAATTTGGAGCTGCTAAATATTATGCTAGTGTTTCAATTGTTTGTTGTGTACACCTAAATTACAGTATGTTAGAATAGACCAAACGTGTAGTTAGACTGTTTTAAGTGCTTTGAGGTTCAAATCGACATTATTGTAAACACTATTTGAAGGTCTTTGACCTTACCTTAGTCATACACTGCCATAAAGTAAAGTAAAGTAAGCCAGATAATTATATAATTGAATTTTACTTTATTTTACTTAAACATCGTACGCTGCTGTAAAGTAAAAATTTCTTACTTTACTTACCAGCATACCACCAGTCTTATATTTTAGACAGTTTCTTTAACACGATTGTCAAATACAATAATTGATAGATGCTATGTTTTTTCTAGCAATTTGTTAAAATTTTTATCACATTGAGATTTTTAGGTAGCCTAATGCTGCCAATTAATAGTTATTTCTTATTAGCGTATACATGTATGTTATAAATGCACTTGCTACTGTTCTTTGTATACGGATTACTAACAAACTATTAACCCTATACAGACGTATGTCAAATTATGACGAATTTATATTGTTCGTACTCATTACTGTAAAGAATGTATTTACTTCATGTAGATGTCATTACAGTAGTACAAAAGTGCGCCATGTAATGTTGAAATTTGTAGCACTAGTCAATCACATTTTAGCCTAAAAGCATTGTTTTCCCAATAAAAATGAAGATTTATACAATTTCCAGTTGCGGAAAAGTTTAAGACCCATATGATTATATGCTTGTAATGTCCTCAGATTGCAATGTATAAACTCCCTGAAACTGTTTTTTGGATTTAAAACTGCTATCTTAAACTGCTTTGATGAAATTATATACAATTATCTATAATTATATTATCGAGCAAAAATGATATTTTGCAAGTTACACAATTCCCCAACAAATAGTATATTAAAGCACAGATATATGCAGGTTTACAAGAAATAAATAGGGGGGGGCGAAACCCAAATTATTATAACAGGGACGTTGTTATCATTACTTTTTCAATTTACTTATAGGTCATATTTTGCCCCGGGTACCCGCGTAGGTTAAGACTGGCTCTGGTAAAAAATTTAAGTCACTTACAAAAATATTAATTGTAAGTACTAGTAATACAATTTGACTAAGTTTAGCTGTGGTGCATTAGATTATTGTTTTATTACATTTTCTATTACAAAAAAATCAGAATTACACACAAGTCAGTTCAGTTCTAATTTTTAAAAAGTTTGTGAATTTTTACATGATCAGAGATATTTGACCATGATAGTATTAAATCCAAACAGCAATTTTTTGCCACCTAAAGTTTTTGCACTACAGGTCGCACACTTTGTGATATTCAATGCCCTACCAATATCTAACATCAATACTTGCCAAATAGAATTCCTTTTACTTGTTATCTAATCTGTAACAATTTATGATGTTCATATTTAAAGTTATTTCCTTTATGGTCTATATTGAAACATTTATAAATGTATTGAAAATGGATTTTAAAAATTCTAGTGACATAAGTTACAGAAGTAAACAAAACAATAAATTAATCCAATTTTAATACATATTAAATCTAGAAATAAAACTATTTATCTTCACGCATGCGCATGTTCCTATTTTTAAAATATGAGCTTTTCACAAACAAAGGAACTATTTATAAAGCTCTATAAATGCAAACATGTTCCTTGGTTGCATACAAAATTACTTTTGCTGGTTTGTAAGCTGCAACAGCAGTTTGAAAATGATTATAATTTATATATGCTGGTAGACAAACTGTTGATTTGTATGAATAGCCGCATTTTTAATGTAATTTTCACACAAAATCAAAATAGCAATGTAATTTGCACTTTTGCGTTATCTCCCCACCACATAAAACCTTTTATAGCTTGTTGATTCATTTTGCAACGCGCTAAATATTTTTATAACAGCTTTGTTCGCATTAGATATGAGAATGCTATTAGTTCCTAGAAAGCATTGTCTGTTAGCATAAATTGTTAATTTTAATTTCGGCTGCAGTGTAAATTTTCAAATCAGAGATAAATTGATCCGTTATATGGCTACAACATTTACAAAAACGATGTTCTCAATTTCTCCATATGCTATTTGCTTCATTCGCTTGAAATTATCAATTAGTGAGTGATTTTTGTCCAGTATGCTGGCCGTTGTATCAAAGCACAATGATTTTACATTTTCTCTGATATCCAACTCCCTTAATCATGCAAAAATACTATCGACCTGACTTTAGTTTTGGCACACAGAACAATTTATGAGTTGCGTTTCCTTCAACAATTACAGCCAACTCTCAACAAATTCCTTGCCTGTAATTTCTGGAAACAACTTTCCACCCGTGATTTTGGTATTGACATCCCAAGCAAATCTTCATTATGGTCATCAGACTTCTCAGAGCTTCTAGAGCTGCTTGTTAATATCTTGGTCTTACCTATTTTCTCTTCAAATTTCATTTCATCTGCCTTACACTTTGCTTTTCTCTTTTTTGCAATATTTAGCTTTTCTTCTTTATTCTCATCTGCATTACTGTGTACTGTATNACTTTTGCGTTATCTCCCCACCACATAAAACCTTTTATAGCTTGTTGATTCATTTTGCAACGCGCTAAATATTTTTATAACAGCTTTGTTCGCATTAGATATGAGAATGCTATTAGTTCCTAGAAAGCATTGTCTGTTAGCATAAATTGTTAATTTTAATTTCGGCTGCAGTGTAAATTTTCAAATCAGAGATAAATTGATCCGTTATATGGCTACAACATTTACAAAAACGATGTTCTCAATTTCTCCATATGCTATTTGCTTCATTCGCTTGAAATTATCAATTAGTGAGTGATTTTTGTCCAGTATGCTGGCCGTTGTATCAAAGCACAATGATTTTACATTTTCTCTGATATCCAACTCCCTTAATCATGCAAAAATACTATCGACCTGACTTTAGTTTTGGCACACAGAACAATTTATGAGTTGCGTTTCCTTCAACAATTACAGCCAACTCTCAACAAATTCCTTGCCTGTAATTTCTGGAAACAACTTTCCACCCGTGATTTTGGTATTGACATCCCAAGCAAATCTTCATTATGGTCATCAGACTTCTCAGAGCTTCTAGAGCTGCTTGTTAATATCTTGGTCTTACCTATTTTCTCTTCAAATTTCATTTCATCTGCCTTACACTTTGCTTTTCTCTTTTTTGCAATATTTAGCTTTTCTTCTTTATTCTCATCTGCATTACTGTGTACTGTATCAAATAATTTAATACAATGCGATTTCAATTTTCTTAGCCTCTCTTCAGCTTCAACCTAATATATATATATATATATATATATATATATATATATATATGTATATATATATATATATATATATATACATGGATGTCTGAAAAATTTATAAATTAAGGGACTTGTTTATACTTCAATATTAATAATAAACATCTTATCGAGCTTGTTGATATATATTTTGTAATTCGTCATTAAATTATTTTGTGTTATTCTGAGAAAACAGTTATATAAATTCAGGCATGCTTCAGAAAGCGCAAAAAAATTTCTAAGAAACCAAAGTGCGTCCTACTAAATTGTAGAAATAAAAATCAATCATAACTCATGCTCTTTTTTATGTAAGAGTAGCTTTAAGACAAGTGTGTTATGGAAGTAATTATGTAGTTTCCAATGTCCATGATGCATCGACGTGTGTTAGAATATGCAAAAATTGCTAGCTTACAATGTTCGGATAAGGCAGCCATTTGATACGTACACATACTGTATATATACATTTAGCGAAGAAAAATAACTGATGAATAATGTAGAAATCATTTTTAGCGGTGTGTTTTCAGTTGTAAGTAGGCACAACAATGCCCTTTGTACAGATCAAGCATCTTTCACACGATGACTTAGAATATGATTGTACAAAATACGCATTCACATATAAATGCACGTCAATATTGAAGGATCGTAGGATCTCTTTGCAATCTGATGCGCGATTCAATTTTTGAGCCTCTTATAGATTGTAAAGCACGTACTTGCTGCCAACGCTCTTTTCGGAGCTCAGTGGTAATAATGTGGCTCAGTAGATGTTTAATACTTTCTGGTGGGCGTGATGTTCTGGCCCTAAGTCACTATTTACTTCTATAATTCGCTGTTGCAGCCGACGTTGTTTGATAAATTGTCGCACCATGTCGATAAATAACGGCACCACTGTAACCATCCTTCTGCAATGTAACAATGACTTGTATTGAATTCTTGCATAGATATAGCCTATATATATATATATATATATATATATATGTATGTATATAATACAAATGTTACAATGAGGTCTGTGCTAGTGGAATTCTCAAACAAAATTCCGAAATCCATTTGTTTCACATAAATTAGTACAAAAGTGCAAATTGCGAACATAAAAGTAAAAAATAATTCAACAACAGTAAATAAAAAGCTACTTTGTGTTAAAATGGAATATAATTCTGATTCATAAGATTTATAATGAATATTCTAAGGCAATAAATCATTTGTTTATGAAATATTAATGTTTTCCAACGCACAATGATTACTGTAATAAATTATTGATGTAGCAAACTTTATAGTTTAAATTGCAATAGAATTAGTAGTTAAAATTTTCTACCGGAAAATGCTAGACTGTTTCAAAACGACAACGGAAATCGAATGCAAATATTGATCAATCATACAACTATACAATAGCAATGGAGAGCAACATTTAAATTAGCCACTCATTCTTAAGCACCTCTTGCCTTTTTCACTTGCTTTTTACTAAAGTTTTGAATTTTCCGACCGATGCACTGATACTGGTTATAAATATATCTTTCGTGACTTGATGCGTTTTTGGAATGCCAATGCCGCTTAAATAATGAATATGAGCAAAACCTTTACAGTCTGTTTGAGGGCCACATGCCAAAATATTCGATTTACTATATTGAACTTATTGTTATTCGATGTAGAAATAAAAAAGTTTTCCAATTTCCTTAGTTTAGAGTGTGAACTTATCTAAGAATCACCGATGAGTTTCAAAAACAACTAAACGGACTTAAAACTATAAAATTTATCTTGAGTACTAAGCAATCGCTTTCCTTTTGAGATGGAGGAAAGTTCATTGATATGCGTTTCCGTGATTAAACTTGTTAGCAAATAATGTGAAATGTAATAAGTATCTCTGAATGGGATTCGAGATAATGGCTGTTAACAAAGAGAACGGAAACGATTATTCAAGAAAGTTCAAGTAATAACTCAGCTTAGGAAATTTCAGAACAAAAAAAACTCAAAAACGACGTAATAAATGTTAATGGGGATATGGAATTTTTAAATTCATATACAATGTAATCAATGTGAACCGATCTTACTTTTCTGATCCAATAATCATGAAGTACACGCTTAACTTTGGTTATATTTGTAAATTCTTGCTAAAATGCAAATCTGTAAAAAAATTGATTGGGTGAAAGATTTTACTTAGCTCTGCATTCGTGATATTTGATATAAATCATAATTCATCTGCCTCAACAATTGATACCCTTTCAAAACAGGGGCGTACCCAGGATATTCTGAAGTGGGAAGATTTCAGTCACGACAACAATGTCCCCCTCTTGCGTATCCCATTGCTGTCAATGTCTATCTCTTTTGAAATAAAAAACTAATAGTAATCATTTACGTGATTAACTTCATAGTCATCAAATTGAAGAACTTTTCCCTCACTATTCAGCACCAATCCGATTTTTCTGTGAAATATGATGTTGAAGTTTTCCAAATTTTGCTCATCTTGGCTGTTAAACAATTATTCATATACATTGTGCAATATGGATGAGTTCGCAAACGGTGATTAGGTTGCGACAAATACAAAAACTTAACTCCATCAACTTGTCAATGTTATGTGCAGCAAAAACTTGCAGAAAACTACGTATTAATTAAAACGACATATCTTGAAACGATGTCACGTAAAATTAATGTAGTATCCAAGTTGTTTATCATTATACCTGTTAAGAGAAAGTTTGTCACTGGATTATGATTTTGGGAAGCATAAATATAAAAATCTCAATTAAGAACAATAATATTTTCTATGGATTATCATAAGTATTCAAATATGTATAAATAAACCATTTGTGATAACTTAGTTAAGACCCTGGTTACGTTTTCCACAATTTGCTCATTCTGCTTGTCAAAAAAATATTGAAATACATTGTGCAATATGGATATGTCCAGGCAGGATAGTCGAGGTGGATAAATGCCGACAGGGCAGAATACATTTTTGTTTCAAGCCTAACGCTGTCGTGTTTAAGGGTTTACGCCGGATTTTCTAACGGAGGGGACATCTTAGTCATAACCAAAAGTGGGGCGAACATTTTGAAAAATTGAAAAAATAGACCCTAAAAATGTATTTTACGACCTTAGATTTTAAATTTTTCTATTTTTTACCAAAAATTTTTGTCATTTACCCAATGTAAATCAATTTTGAAAACGTGACATTCCACCATGTTCCAACTTGCGTACGCCACTGATGATGTTGAAATGTTTTATCAAGTTTATTATAAAATGTAGATTTTAGTTGAATTTGGATGTTAAATTCAACAGTTTTAAAACTTTCTAAGTGAATAATTAGCTTACACGACATTGCATTGTAGGCCAAACTCAGAATAGAAAGTTGTCTAAAGTAAGAGCAATCCTGGAACTCCTTCTTGTATATTACACTATTTACTGTGCGACTAGTGATAATTGCTGAATTTGCGTGAACATTTTTAAACACGGTGTACATCTTTGTTGCAATCCCGATATCTTCATAGCTGTTCCGTGTTGCTGGGCGACGAACACCATTCAGTTCGAAACCTTCAGCACCCTCACTTCCATAGCTGTTTCGGTGAACTGTAGGAAGCAAAAGGGATTTAGCTTTTGAGTATTTACTACAATAAATGCATCAATATAATGTAAAACTGTTTATACTAACATTAAGGCTTGAAGTTTATCTAGTAGTGATACATTTAGTTAAGAAGGAATTATTTCATAAAAATATATCAAATATAGAAAATTTCATGAAAAGTGCTTTGAGTCACTCTAATTATTATACAAATAATTATTTACAATATGATTGCAACACAGCTTAATGGATAATATTGATACCTTGGTTCAAGTTCAAGACGTGGGCTCGATTGTGTTGATGCATCACTGACGGAAGACCTTGGCATAGGACTCACTGCTTTTATCATCTAAGCAATACTCTGTCAATAATGCTACTAAGATTTAACATTTGCAGTAGAAATGTGTGCTTAACTCATTTTTAACTAATACTCTAACAAAACGATGAATTGCCTTAGGCTTGAAGATTGTATTATTTTCCAACAATTTCATTCTTTATAAATTTTATTGAAATATAATGGAAACCAATTAAAATAGCAGTAAGAAACTGATATTTTTCAAAAACTAGTTCTGCTGTGCAAGTATTTTCCTGCTTGGATTGGTTTAGGTCTTGAAATAGTTTCATGTCAATATTATTAGTATTTCTATTCCATTTTATCTGTTGTGTGTTAATGGAATGCAATAATACAGAGAACTTTCGGGACTACCTGTATAGAGAGCAATCAAAGCCCTAAGAAAGATAGCATATGTAGACATCTACATTGAACTATGGCAGATTTTCCTCAATCTGCTCTTTATAATGGCTTCACTAATAATACAAATGTCTCTGTATATAAAATTTGTTTCCATTTTGAAAAATCTATTTTTACACCAAAGAGTGGCCAAATTTTCACTGTCAACCTTTTCATAGCAATTGCTATAGTGGAGAACTCATATGTAAGCAAAAGCTATAGAAGCTCATAATATATTATTTTATAATATTACATAATAATAAAAATTACATTACAAAATTTGTAAAACTGTTAATTAGATGTTTCTTTA
>CABFPE010000006.1:442872-463951 GCA_900660155.1 Hofstenia miamia | reverse complement strand
TAAACATGGATTTTCTTGACAACCGTTTTGTAAAGAGATGGAGTCAACTGTATGAAGTTGTTAGGTGCTTGATTACTGTAGTGGAGGATAATGAAAAATCTGCCAAAGAAAAGTTTTTAGAACGTCAAATTCATTTATTGAATAGTAATGTTAAAGATACAACAACAAGTTTCTATGATCAAACTGACGTCATATTAGCGTTAGGATTATATTCATTAAGTAGACCTGNACAAAATACAATCGGAGACACAAACATGCTAAACACATTTACAGGTTTTTTACACTGAGCTCACCACACACATAGACACACATACATTTACTCTATATATATTTTATTATTATTTTGTAAATACATGTATTTGTAGTTTGTAGCTTTTTTTACTGTCATTCATTTACTGCAATAAATTTGCTTTGACTCTTATTATTATTATTATCACAGAAAATGCATACTTAATGACCATAATACACTACACTCCTTCGAAAATTTCGTATGATCCTAGAAAATGTACACACACACACACACACAAATCCCAAACAAACACACACCACACAATTATATATGTATATGTTACTATTATTTTGTAAATAGGTTTTAGTTTATAGTTTTGTACCAAAGATTTTTTGCAATAAATTGCTTTTGACTCTTATTTCATTTCGTCTCACAGCTTCAGGCTGGTATCCCTCTCAGCTCGGGGAACTCACCAGTTATATATTGTACATATTAATTTCTAGTTATTTGTTCATGTTTATTTTTTTTTGTCATGTGTTAGTTTGTAGATCTTGTATACATATATTGCGCAATAAATTTGCTCTGACTCTTATTTCTTACTTCGCACAGCTTCATGCTGGTATTCCACTCAGCTCGGGGAACTCACCAGTTCCCAGGGAGTCTGAGAGCTTTCCTCAGGACTCTTTCTGTTCCTAACAATGCTGCCTTCTGTGCTACCGTTCCTCCCCAATTTGTTACTCCCAACTTCTCCAAGTATTTCTTATGCTTCTTACTCACTGCTCCTAGTGCTCCTACAACTACCGGGACTACTTCGACATCCTTTAACTTCCACAGCTTTCTATTTCATCTGCCAACTCCATGTACTTGTCTATCTTCTCTTTCTCCTTGCTTTCTACATTCCTGTCCTTTGGTACTGCTATGTCTATNCCTTCAGGGGCTAAATAAATTCATTCATTATTATTATTATTATTATTATTATCACAGCTTCATGCTGGTATCCCCCTCAGCTCGGGGAACTCACCAGTTCCCAGGGAGTCTGAGAGCTTTCCTCAGGACTAGCTGTTCCTAACAATGCTGCCTTCTGTGCTACTGTTCCTCCCCACTTTGTTACTCCCAATTCCTCCAAGTATTTCTTATGCTTCTTACTCACTGCTCCTAGTGCTCCTACAACTACCGGGCTACTTTCACCTTCTTTAACTTCCACAGCATTTCTATTTCATCTGCCAACTCCATGTACTTGTCTATCTTCTCTTTCTCCTTGCTTTCTACATTCCTGTCCTTTGGTACTGCTATGTCTATCACTGTTCCCAATCTTTTCTCTTTGTATACTACTACTATGTCTGGCCTCCGTGTTTCTATCACCTTGCTTGTCTGTATGTTGAAGTCCCACAGTATCTTAACCTTCTCATTTTCTATGACGCCCTGTGGCTTGTGCTCATACCAATTGTCTCCTGCTTCTAACCCATGCNTCCACAAACACATAAAGTGAGTTATTTAGGTGTGGAAATCGAAAATGACTTGAGTTTCAGCAGCTTCATGAAAAATAAGATTAGAAGTATGGCAGCTGGCGTGCACTGCTTAAGGCAAGTAAGAAAAGTGGCCAGATGCAAAGCTCTTATTTTCGCACTTGTATTGAGTCATTTCACGTATGCATGTATACTATTAAATGGGCTATGTATAGCAGAAATTGAGAGGTTAAACAGGATTTTTAACTGGTCGATTACAACATTATTCAATATCAGTAAACAAAACATAAACGAGAAACTGCAAGAACTGCAAATACTATTGCCAAGATATTATATTCAATATGTAAGCCTTGTAGAAATCTATAAACACAAAAATAGAATAAAAAAATCCTTAGGTTTTCTAAACATTTATCTTAGAAACCATATCTTTACAAATAAATGCATAAGTATCTGCAAGATACAAAGTTCAGCAAGGCAGAAGTCGTACACAATAATTTCATGCAATGGCTGGAACAGACTTCCTCAGGAAATTAGAAGTGATGAATCATTAAATATTTTCAAAAGGAAATTAAAACAAAACTTACTTGCACACCAAAAAATCTTAGGTACCTCAAAACGCTTAAACACCTTGCGAAACATAGTATAGTGTAGTTCATAATTTTATTTGTTTGTAGTGCGTGTATTTTTAGTGTGTTATATTTTTAATCAATTTTATTTTAACGTGTTGTAGCTTAGTTAATTTTAATTTTACGTTGTTTGTGTATATATTTTTGTAAATTTGTATATATGTAAATACTCATATGAATTGCAAAATCGTATATATACAGCAATGTGCAAAAATTAACAGAATATAGCTATTGAAGAGTTCTTATTGTTACTTCTAAACTATTCTGTATTTGCCCCCTTTATTTTTAGATCTTGAGGATTGTTAGCAAGTAAAATCGCACAAAATATCGTATTTTACTTCTAATACGCCATAGCATCTTTTGCATTAGCTGAAAACTCAAATGAATTTATATCATATTTTTCAATTGAGTTTCTCAGTTTCGACCTAAATGTGTGATATATGCCTTCTTCTTCTACAGAGAGCGCTTTTGTGTCTTTAGCCTTTTATACATACATACACGTAGACAGCCTTTAACTGTTTTTTAGCATTCGGAATAACATGGATATGTTTTTCTTACACCAAAATACATTTGAAATAACTATACACGTTTTCCTTTTGACTAGTTAACCTTTATAAATTCAAGCATAAAAAATTTCTGATTTTCAGCCAATTTTATTGCAATGACCAAATGTCACATAGCATTTTTCAGGGCTTTAAAATGCAAAGAAAACTCTTTAGCCTTGCAGAGGTTTCCCTATTTTCTTGTTTAAATATGCGTTTACAATTTACTTTAATAAATCACACTAGTGCAACAGGCATTCATTACGTGCAGACTTATTTTAATGAATGAGTAGTCTAATTTCAAGTTTTGATTTGAGCAATATATATTTCTTTGTAAATTGAGAGCAGTTAAACAATCGATTTTGCGAATCTAAATAGTTTTTCTCTGTTTAAGCAAGTAATATGAATTTGTTTTCTTGAAAGAGTTCTTTTTTGTAGGCTTTCTAACTGTGATTGATTTTAAAACATTACAGAGGTTATTATTCAAATTTAGTAAAATTGTCAGAAATGAATATAGTCGTTACATGTCATTGTCTTCAATTTGTAACAATATTTCTATAATTGCTACCATTTTTGCGAATATGTGTAAAATTATTTCTAGTTCATTGTTTGATAGCACCCTCGTTCAAATATTTTGAAAACACACTAATTGCACTTATTGTATTACACATTTTTCAAGCATAAATTTTTTAACACCCTTGTCGCCAATCAAAACTACATTTTTTAATCAACAATTTCTAAAGATTTAATTAGCAAAATTCTTACAAATATTTTAATAGAAATTATATAAATGCGTACTATGTGACGACGAATATAGTTCAATTAATATAATTCTGTGGCAAAGTAATGCTAATTAATGTCCACTTTGGTACTTTTAGCATTTTCTAAATAGTTTTCTTTTGAATATAAATATTTTGAAATAATAAATTAGGGGACATCCTTAAGCGTTCGAATACTCTTATTTTACATCATTAAATGTACCTTTCGGGTTTTTTTGCCCCCAGCTTACTCTAACGGTTAAAACATTTCCATTTCTTTGTACTTAGCTATTTTGAAATAAATTTTAAAATAATCGTAGAACAAACGTATTTCTACAACCAGCAGTGAAGAATGAATTAAAAGGCTCTTTCAGATATAATATTGTTTTATTTCATGGCTTGTCTCTGAACACGCAATTATCTTGTTCGGCAACAGATGATACACAAAAGCATTAACTTAAGTGTTTTGCTCTGTAACAAAAGCACATCGTGTAACATTAGTTTTACTCGTGTCACCGACAGTGCTACTAACACGTCACTTATGTGAGAAATTGTTTCAACTCAGCTGCAACATGCAAATTTCTTGTTTTCAATGTCTGTGGCAATTTTCCTGTTTTTATATTGTATGCTTTCTCAACGAGAACTTGAAGCCTTTGAGTGATATGATACAGCAGACATTAAAACTCATAACCACAGATTTAGAGGACGGTCAAAGAAATCATTTGAATGAGTGTTTCAGTATTTGGTACATTTTACGTAAAACATGCTACTTTGTCAGAGAAACGCTTTGTATCAATAGCTGCACATAATTTGTGTGGTTTGTGTGCTGCAACTGTTATTGACCCAAATGCTCTTACTAGGAAATGTCTCAATTCAGTTACATACAAAGTTATAATGTATTGCTCGCAATGGAAGTTGGCAGATATCTTGCTCATGATCCTCTAAACTTTACCCGTTGCTGCCTGACAATGTCAAAATTATTGTTCGAGATTTAACTTTATAGTTCACTTGTATTTATAATTGTCTCATTTGAAATTTTAGGTGAAAGAGCACAGTCGCATATGCTTATTAGTTTATAAATTACATTTATTATAATTTTAAAAGGGATATTCGATTTGGTTTAGATCGTTAAGGCCATGAAAAGCGCACATTTAAACTTTAAAAATCAACAACTATTTTTTACTCAATTCTGTATTTTGAGCATGTTTTCATAGCAGAATTCTAAATGGGATATGAATTTCTGTAATAAAGTAACTATTGCAGAAAGGGGTTATACTTATTCACCGTCGAGATATTTTGCCTTTTCGAATTCTATTTTCGTTCATCCACTTGTCAATATTGAACAACTAGAACTTCTGCAAGTAGCTAAGAAACCTGTCCAATGAAATCCTGCAGAATTTTCGCTACACACAAAAAAAGGCATTTCAGTTTTTTAGATATTTTTCCGCATTTTATTTAAATAACTGCATTAATTTGGAATAAAATCTTTATTTTGTAAATAAAGTTACTTTAATTTTTTATTATGTCCATATTGTCTAGTTTATTAATATGCAATATTTTGCACAATAGCTTACGAACCATGTTGAAAATTTATAATATAGATTTATAATTTATATGTGTACTTCACACGAATTTATTGAAATACTCCAGATAAAAATAGACCTCTCAAAACTCTCGTTTGTTATTAAAATTTACTGTACTAGTTATGTACTTTATTGATATCATGTAATAATTTCGAGAGAATATTATATTACTTCTCTCATGACACAGTTTGCTAGTTAATTTCCTGTTGATATTTATATAATAGGCTCTGGTTTTTGCATTTCAAATATTCATTAGGACGCTCTTCATCCCCAAAAGCCCAAGCGCATGTAATAAATGGGCCAAATATCAGTTATGTAGCTATTTTGAAAATTATAATAATAAAGTATTATTGAAGTAATACATTTTTGATTTTATCTTTTTTGCAAAACTACGAACAGCTTTAAATTATAGTTTTTGTTACAATCTAAAGTGGGAAAATGTTGACAATGAAAAGTATTATCTTGCAAAAATTGAGATTTAATACAAGAAAAAATAACAAAAGTAATATATCTGCAGTGTAAATTCTTTGTAAATTATTGCTGCGCAAAGTGTTTGGTGGACTCACGTTAAAAGTGTTACACAATATTATAGGACAATATTTTATCATTTGAAGCTAAGTATTGAGTTGTTCAATGATTTGCATTAATGAATAAAAAGCAGACTATCATTCAGTTTTTTAGCTTTTGCGAGCTTCCAGAAATTGATTTACAAATAGTGTGTTCAACTGAAATACAATTCAGATAATTTCATTTTCATTTTTAAATTGGATTTCGAGTAAATTTCAATTTCGGTTAAAAAGTCCGCCAATTTCAGTTTCAGTTTTCTATTTCAGTTAAATTATTTTTAAGATTTACAGTATAAAACGTTCATATTTTATATATATTTGTTATTTAAAGATACAAATTAAGATAATATAACGTAAAACGAATATAAAAAATCTTTTTCATTTATTCAAAATTAAATAAATTGTAACAAAAATTTTTAGTTTCTTCTGATAGTGTTCAAACTTTTTTCAATTATGTAAGTAAATGAATAGGAAACATTGTTTTGTAAACCAAAATATCCAAGCCATATTGTTAGTGCTATTTGCAGTTGATTTTCACGAGAGTGAAATTTAAGTAACACATTTCCTTGAGTTTCAGTTGTAATTCAGGTTCACAGTTCCTGTCGAATTCAGTTTTAATTTCAATTCCAGTTGCAAAGCAAATTCCGTAAATGGAAATGCTAGTAAAAGAACAGTGTCATTTTGATAACTTTACAATTCCATCTTTAAGAGAAGACACCGATGAAAAAATGTGAACATATTCGCTATTTTGAATTGTGGATTTGTTAAAATCATCAAACAACCCATATGAGTCACACAAGGCTATTGACAAGAAGAAAATTGTAAATTTATGTTTGGTACTTTTGTGTTTCACATTACATCTATTTTCCAAATTATTTTATTTATTATTTAATATTTCAATCAAAATACTTTTACAAAAGTAAATGTCTGGCTTCCCTTGCTGTTTACGTAAGACAAGAGTATCGTCTGACATTAATTGAAATGATAATTATTTGACTTCGAATATAGAGAAAGCAAATTTGTTGTTAAATATATCTAAAATTCTAAACAATAAATAACTGCATAAATTATGTATTCGCAATTATCTTGGAGAACTTCGCATGCCAAATTTTACTAAAAGATTGTTTCAGCAATAATCCTACCATAGCCTTTTTCTTATAAAGCTTGTAGGTTTTTTTTTTCATTTTTAACTTGATACTCCATTCCATAATGTTGCGTTACTAAACGAAGAGAAACATATAATTACTATAGTTATTTCTTCATATAATTGAATTGTATATAATTGCTTGGAAATTTCTGTTAGTGAATTTATAGAGCATAGATATTGAATTAAATAAATATGGTCAAGAAATTTATATTACATTGTTATACCTATACAGACTGACGTGTATAATTGAGGCGTAATTCCATTCATATCCCATAGAATTTTGTGAAATGTATTTATATAATATAAAAATATTTTCTTTTTATAATAATGGAGAAAATAGTTTTTGTGAAGCATTAATTTAGTAAAATTTTCATAATCATAAGTCTGGTTTTTTCTTTATTTTTGCCTATTAGATAATAGTTAAAAAGCCAATTTATTGATAGACAGTTTGCATGATTAACGTCTGATTGTCATCGTACTAAATTGCGTCTGTGTAAGTTAGCATTACCTAGTGACACTAATTGAGAGTCTTTCTATGTTCTCCATTAAAGCTTACAATATCCCTATAGTTATGGGTGAAATAAAATCTGTTTTACATTGAATCAGGAATGTTTTTGTCCCTAATAAAATCCAGTTGAATTGTTGAAGTGAATTAATATCAGAATGGAAAAATCTTAAACCGAGTTACTTTAAAACGTTTAGAATTAAATAGAATAAAAACTGCATGGAGTTATGATCAATTTAAGCAAATTAAGAATGTTGTGACCGACAATCTGAAGTGATCTTTTATGTGGAATTCGGTTGAATTGTTTAATAAATAAAAATTCTAATAATCCATGCTTTACATTCACCCAGCGATTTCCGTGCAAATTTAATAAAATTAAAATCCTATAACGGTATTATTTGTTTAAATTCTTACACTTATTACAAACGCTAAGCTAGTGCTGTGATTGCCCCAATTTAAAACCAGCTATATCACTACTGTAAACAATGAAAACGCTGGTTACTTTTATACAATCGAAATTCGGTTATTCTGTTAGAATTTTTATTTAACAAAAGAGGCGAATTATTAAAAAAAATATAAACTACTTCCATTTAGTCAATTTTTTCTGTATTTCAATTTGAATTTTTTCATTTGTTAGTGTTGCCAGCGTGTTGAATAATTGTATTTGAGAGGAAATAAGCACCAAATTTTTTGAACACTTATCTTAGTTTCAATAAAGGTTGCATTTCACGAAGGATTTTATTCGCTAAACATTTTTCTGTTATTACTTAATACAGTATTGTACTTAATTTTATACATAAAAATTTAGCAATATGCCTTGTTCCGCATTGCAAAAGTTTTTTTATAAGCAAAAACCAAGGGAATTTATAAATATTGTTGTATTATTATATTTGTTGGAAAGTCAAGAAGTATGTCTACCTGATTATTCCTGTTTTTTATTTTGAAGCATGTACTTCTGGGGGATTCCTATCGAATTTTTCATAAATCCTATTATGCTATTTAATGAGAATTCTGAGAGAGCCAAAATAGCCTGGATGCGTAGTTTAAATACAAAATGTCCATGCACATGCTTGCAGTTATATTGTATAGTTTTCATAGAACGTTTTATACTTTAGAATTTTTGTTTATTTAAATTTTTATAAGAACTATTATTCTAACTGGATAATTATTTAATTATTTTATAGTTTAGGTCTTTAGAATTTTTAGCGGAATTTTGGTTTCTATTTGGAAGTGCTCCTATAGTCTTTGTCCATTTGTGTAGTGTATTTTTATCAGTTAATTGAGTGGAATTATCAATTGAGATCATTTAGCAGTAACTAACTGCTGTGAATCTAGCGTGTTTTGATTGGCAAACGCCTCTCGCATCGCTAGAGGCATTGTTTCAAATCGTCATTACGTCAACAATTGGGTTGGCATAGGCGACTGTGGTTACTATTATGCTCTGTGAATTCACTTAGTTTATCTACGCTCACACCAGCTCCATGAAATGAAGAGGATAGCCGCTCTAAGCTACCTCGCACCACATCGATCATTTGTTCGGCGAAAGCGGACAATAAAACGCATATGTTTACCTTTAAGTTTAATCTGGATTTTTGTGGCGTTTTTAGCCGTGGACACACATTCTTTTAGACGAAGCCATGATAACAATCGGTAAGTTTCCTACTACTACGTTTTATTTTTCTTTCATGTATAATTTTTTCTTTACTGAATTTAAGTGTTTCTCAAAAAAGCATTATTCCTCATTTTCTCTCTCCATGTTTTTCTTTTGTCATTAATTTATATAAAGTTATCTCAAGTACATATCTCATATCGGTCACATATTTACATGCTTTAACGCTATTTGCAACAGGATAATTTTGTCTTTCAACCACGGGAGGTTGATATAGCCACCTAATACAATTTTTTCAAAAAAAAATCTTATGAAGCTTTGTACGATAAAGTCCTTCCTCTACAAAATGAGGTCATTAACTAAGTTATGCATCATTATTTTCAATATTAGCCAGCGAAAAAATGTATATTTTTGAGATTTTCTTCTGTAGGCTAAATTTTAGGATGTTTTCTGATTTTACAAAGCCTGGTTAATGTATTCTTTTTATGCCCTTTACTTAATAACAAATATAGAATGTCGAAATGGGGAACAAAATAAACTAATTTCAAGTTAAAACAATTTCGAGAATATTGTTGAGAAAAGTTTTATAGCAATAGAAAAGTTGAGTGAAATTGCTTTAAATTGTGTCAGAATGCCTCTCAATTTATATAAATTGTGCATCCTATGATCAAATTCTGTACTATTGTTATTCAAAATGTTTTGATAGACCTGCATTTTTCAGTATCTTTTGCATGTTTGTCTAAGAGATTCTATTCTCTCTATGGGTCAGTAAACCATACATATAACTGCAATTTTGCATTAAGCAGCTCTGTTCGGTTAGAACTTTATAATACAAATGAAGGATGATTATATATAATTGTTGTAACTATTTAATTATCGCTGTTATTGTTGTATGTTATAAGTTTATGGGGAATATTTTAATGTTTTTAAAGAGTGAATTATAAGACGTCATTTTAACAAACTCAGTCCTTGAAGTTTGTTTGATTACAGAACAATTTCCTAATTAAAACTTGAAAACAGATATTTTGTAATAGCTACCAGCCTGTCTGTGATGGATGCAGTTGCATTGTTTTTCACAAAGAAGCTCTTAATTTTTTAACAACAATTGTATTTCAAAATTTGTCTTAACAATTCAACTAAAATCCTGGTAGAAATGCTAATGTAACACTTGAAAACGCTGACCAATCGATCACATTTTTTTTGAAAATTTTAAAGAATATGGGTTTGATAATATCTTACATATTATAAAGTGTTCTTCCAAATTTTTAGGCTTTAAGGTATTTTTCCTATAATTCCTTTAATATTAACTAGTGATAAATTTTACTTGGAGAAACCATTTTATAGACAGAGCCAAATACATGGTTTTTAATGATCTACAATCTCAAAGAAATTGTTGCACAAATCATAACACAAAACTAAATTGGCTTGAATGCAAACACCATTTAATTTTAATTTTGAGGGCATTATTTAAATCGAATTGCCAATTTTCATTTTGTTGCTGCGTTTTACGGTTTCTGAATAATTTAAAAATCAATTTTGAGACGTTTATTTTTTAAAAATAAATTTGGATATATTACCTAGAGGGACGAACCTCAATTCAATAATTCTTTATTTCTATTCAGATTGATTCTATTCAAGAAACGCATTTTAAATATTGTTTTCAATAATTATGAAAAGTTATTGTATTTTTAGGTTGGTTTATTATAAGAAATTTTTTAACAAGCAATTAATTGTCTAATTGGCCTCGAGTTGTATTTTATTTATTTTTGGGGGCCATTGATAATGATGATTATAATGATTTGCTTTTGATAATTTTGTGGTCATCACATTTGCACTGCAAACAATAGCCGATGAAATGCTGAATAATGTGAAATTTTGCTTAATTATTTAAATGAATTTGCGTTAATAGTTTGAATTTCATTGATTTACCCCTGATTCATAGTATTGATTAGAATATACATTCCATTTCTTATTTTGAAAATTTTTGTCTAGTTTTTAATTGATCAAATTTTTTGTCAAAATGAGTGTGTACATTCCTAAAGCCAATTTTCTTTTATTAATATTTCGTTCATTCATGTCTGTAATTATATTTTCCATGGAGTTCTGGTGATTGCTGAGTGCTTAAGATGTAAATTTAATTCCTTGATTGGGCATACAGAAGTAGGTTGTGGTTATTCTTAATTAGATTTAGGTCTTCTCATATTAATCTAGAGTATTTGTGGTTTTCAAAATTACTATTTACTATTTCCCATTGATTGTATAAAAGTTTAGTATATAGTAGGCATAACATTTCAACTAAACTCTGATAATATGAAACAGTGTTCTAGTGAAATTCAATATGAAAAAATTCATAGTTTACATAGCAAAGTTCCTTAATTGGATAATTGACTATCTGATTGGTGAAATTTAGTCAAACTTCATAATTTAGTTTTTTATTTCTTGAGCATATGTAAATCTCCATTTATCATTGTGTTTATAAATAGGGTAGCTAAAATTGTAAAATCTATTTTTCTTTTCAAGCATTCTAAAATTATATTAGATAAAATAGCAATTTTTTAAATTTGATAAACAATTTCACAAGGCTGTATGTTTGATTGTCTTCCACCGAAAAGAAAGATTAGCTTCTTTTACGTTTCTCTTTAGATTTAAATTTCAGAAACTTTTCAATTTGTGATGCTGCTCAAATGTTTATTCTTAAAATACTTAAAATTGGAATGCTTAGCTAATGTAAGACTATTTTAATGAGTATGTAACAGGAACTCTTGGAAGTACTTATTGAAAGAAGTCTGTTATTACTCTACCATCATTATATAAACCAAAGTCTTCAAACTTTGGAACTTGTATCCTCATATCGTCCTTGTAAAATAGTTCTAAAAACTACATTGGCTTCAATTCGTTTATAGTTCTAGTCAATAATTTAAATAGATATGTTTATTTATTATTTGTTTTATGTTAGATTAGAAATAATATTTTGATGGATTTGGTTGTTGCATTTTAGGTATTAATATTTTAATAATTTTTTAAATTCTCAGATAATTACTAATTTCAAGTGATATACTAGCTGAATATTTTGACAAAAGCTTTTCAAGCTTTATCGGAATTGAATGTGTTGTAATTGATTTTGCCATGTAATATCGTTAATGAATATCTCCTGATGGAACGTATTAACAACTTAAATTTAACGTACGTTTTGTGCAGCAACTTTGACATGAGTTTGCATTCGAAGTTTTTCATACATCATAATTCAGCGTTACCTAACCTTTGTACTCTTAACATTTAAATTATAATTAGTAAAGCAATATTTTATGCATTACTTTTATATTAACTATTTCTGTCTGTTTCACATTTATTTGTTTACTTTAAACTTTATTCTGAATTTAAAATTAGCCATTAACCTAAAGCACTTTCCAGTAGTGTCTGCTTTATTTTCAACAAAGCATTCTGGTTTCGATTAATTTTGTGATTCACGGCAGGTTGTAAAATCTCAGTCTAGTCTTCAATTTATTTTAGTATTGGAAATTTTATAGTATTTATTATAATTAATTAAAGTCAATTACAGCGATCTATGTCAATTTATTAATAGCTTTTAACTAATTAATTGCACTAAGCACACTATTTTTAATTTCGTTCCTTAACCTTTGTAAATGATTCTTAAAGTTTAAGTGAACATCACAATTAAAAAATGTTTGTTTTTTCAAATTAACAATTTTTAAGGCCTTATTAGAACGTATATTTTTAACCACAACATTTAAACAAAAAACTACGAAATTTTAACCATATTATGAGATAATGCCAAAATTAAGACAGTTTCGAAATTAGTATGCATTACTTTAAACGTCACAAAGTACTGTTTAGAAATAAAATGTTTAAGGTTTTCCGCAGAAAAATGACGATCTTTTGCTAACAATTTTCAGAACCGTAAGAAACTTCGTTCGAAAACATTGTTTGATTTGAATTCAAATTTTGATAAGCATTTTCCCAGAAAATGCGGAAATTTACTAATTAAATAGTCGTAAATTTTAAAAACATTCCTAATAATTTCGGAAGCATTTGGATACACTCAGAAAGCCATTTTTAAATATGCCAATTAGTTTCTGTTTTTTTACATTCCCAAAACAGCACGCTTATTATGACGAAATGATTAAAAATGGGAAACAGCCTTAACTTTTGAATGTGTCTGTAATGACTGAATTCGCTTACTAAAGTTTTATAACATCTTTAAAAATTGTTCACTTATTAAATTGCTGTTTCAATTCAAAATTTTTATAAAATAATTTTATCATTTATAGATATTTTCCTTGAAATCCCATTTATATTCTGTAGTATGTAAGAATACAGTTATGGAAAATCATAATGTTTATTTTAAGTTTTTTTCTGCTATTCAATTATAGCTGCCACAAAGGAGTACATAATAGCATGGTACCAATTACATTATGGAATTCCTTGATTTGATTGTTCTAAAACTTTACTCCAAATTTTTTGCAGATATGCGGACTAAGAATTTCATGTAGCAAATTATTCTGTATAATTTTTTGAGGTCTTATCAAATTTTGTATACTTTTTGACAAACATCAATTTAGTAATGCATTGGGAGTTTTGTTTTAATATTTTCCAAAAATTTTATCGTCGTTTGATACTGCTAGTGTATTGCAGGTATATAAATTAAATTTTTCAGCTTTTGGAAAATGGTAGTTTTATCCAAAATTTTGTTGGCGCTAGATTCATATAGCGCGAAATCTACATGTTCAATTACTTTCTTGATGCTGTTACCGACATTGTAATTTCATAATGCATTCACAAATCGAAACAAAAGCAATTGAACAAAATTGAGACATATTCGTGTTTAGCGCAATCAAATTTACGTCATCCAACTAATCGCTAAATTCGTCATCCCATGCATAATGACGTAATTGCATTAACGATTTACTGATGTTGAAAGAAAAAAACGCAAGCTCTTTCAAGAGATTAATTGAAATTTTTTTTTTTTATTTACTGGAATTGTAAACTTCCAATGGTTTGTGTTGGGGCGATCGATGAATTGAATTGATCATTTTCTAAAATCTGCTTATCGACAAGTGCTCACTATTGTTCCCTTTACTTCACCTCCTAACATCGTGCTAATCGAACAAACTACAATATTGAAGCTAAAATGCCTGTTTAAAACACCTGTTTTTGCACTGTTTTTTCAATGTTTTTTTTTCAAAAAATCCCATAAAAGTTGTTAAATTACATATTTTGTGGATTATTTTCTCTAAGTTTCTCTGGGTCCAAACTTCATAAACTGGAGTAACTCCATCCATTGTTTCCAGTGTTGTAAGATAAACAGAGATTACTGATGATCAATGTCTAAAAAGTTTATCTAACTGATTTTAATTTGAGATAATCTATTGAAACGGATTAATTATCGATTTGATGTGCGATATTTTATAACATGTGATTTCTGGGTTCAAAATTAGCTCAATGTAATTCTCTAGCAGCAGTATTAGTGTTTGAGCTGCTAATGCCCTAAATTGGTAACAAGTCAATGGAAGCTAATGCGTGCATTAGGATTGTGAAAATTTTAATAATTGAATTGAATTTTCACCAACGCCGCGCTGCAATCTTATTATCTAGTTCAAATTATGAGACTTTAGTTAGCTTTGTTTATCAATTTGCTTATTGAATTGATGCTTTCATGAATTTGGTTTTTAAGTAAGATCTTTTTTTACATGATACACACATTTTTGTTGTCTCATGATGTCCTTCATTCTATATTTGTTCTCTAATTGTAATTATTATCACTCAAAAACCTTCAATTGTATTGAACTGTTAATGTATATTCTAATCAACTTACCTCGGCTATATCCTTGTCAGCTTTTAGAGCTAGTAATGATTTTCTAAGCTAATTAATAAATTGTTTCTATTTTTGTTTCATATGTCACAACTATATTATATTTCTTTTGTTTGATTTTGTTATTTATAGTTTTTTCTAGCCCTATTTGTGCCCTACTAATTATTGTTTTATCATTCTTGAATAATTTTAATATATAATTTACTAACTTATATAGACATTTTATAGTTTGAAATGGGATCTACAAGTTTCTAGTTAATTTTTGTGAAAAATTATGTATTTTTTAATATACATGCTTGTAGAGCTTTTTTAATGCAGCACCCTGCGATCGAAGATTTATTTCTTTTTACTAAAAAAAAATCTTATTCAAATTTCACAGGATGTGGACTGGAAAGCCTATCCGTAACAACTCGTTTCCGAACATTACTAATATATACATATGTACGTATGTATGTTAATTGTATATCTCCTTGCTGCATCAGGTGATGCTTCATCAGATAAATAAATAACAGCTTTAAAGGTGTATTTCAGAAATGTAATGAATAAATTTTCCGGTTAGTTGGTGGCAATTTTTTGGAAAATGATGTTGTTAATTAGCGAATTGCGAAATGCTACACGACTCGTGAATATCGCTGTTTGTCAGCATTGTTGTCAAAAAAATATATTTAAATATAATTTTTCCAAAAAATAAATATATTTTTTCTCAACTGCAAAAAAAATTAAAATATGTTAAATATATTTTATCAATATTGTTAAGAAAAAAATACATTTATTCCGAAATTTTTTTTGGTGCTATAATAAACAGAATAAACCTTTCAAGTAACTACAGATGGGGCAATAATAAATTCTTAATTTGCCTTTGACAAACTCCACATTATAGTTTGACTTGAAATCTGATTTGTTCATTTAAAAAATCAGTAATTTTAAAGATTTGATTTTACTGCTTTTGTGACAAGGGTGCTGGATTTTGTGCTAAAATAATTGCTGGTATAAATCAATAATATGCAAGAAAAATAAATATATTTTATTTTTTATCAGCTAAAATATTTCTTTGAATATATTTCCATTATATTTAAATATATTGTTTTAAACCTCTGTTTGTAGGTATAATTTAAAGCTGTTTAGCATTGTCATTAAAACTATCTGTGAAAACGTAAATAAACGTATCCATTAATTAGAACATCTATCACCCATCAAATTTCTTGATTGACAGCTTTCTGTTTATTTTGTCAATTACAAGTGTCTGTCTCAAAGTTCCCCTAGAGCCTCGCAACAATCATGCAAGGACGCTATTTCAATTTTTTGTATTCATATTCTTATAAATTTAATCAAGAAGTTCAAAATTTACATTTTCTACACTATGCTTCTTAGTTGTTCGCCTATTTATGCCAAATATTACATTGTTTGAGTATTGATTTTTTAATTTAACATAGATCCATCTTAGCGTGATGAGCATAAAATGTCAAACCCATTCTAGTATCCTATTGAGAAAAATTCATTCGTATCTCTGAACATTGTTCATATTTTGACATTTAATCACACTTTCATTGTTTTAAAAGATGGATGTTTGATCAATAAATGATAAACGATGCATGGTCTAATAAGTTCTAATCTTTGCTTATCATTAGATGACATCAAATCAATGGAGGCAGTGTAGATGGTATCATTAATAAGTGAGGAATAATGTTCCACAGATGCATCTTACTATCACATTGAGTTAGTTCTTCAGTTTTGATTAATAATTTTTATAGCTGAACGCAGACATGTAGTTTCAACTTGAATTAGCTACGTTTTATGCGTATGTAGATTTCGAAAATGGGAATATGCAATTGAAGTTCTAAACTAATGATTCAATAACCGTTTTCAAATCATTGTCGAAGGTTCGATTTTGGTTCCACTAAATTTAGTGAAATTTTGCTTCAGCAGAATTATGCTACGTCAAACTGTAGACTTTATGTAATCCCTTCCTATTAGAATTTCAAGATGTGTAATCGGTGCTTGTTTCCTCATTTAAAATCAAATATGAAAAAGGAAAATTTTATCTTCTGCACGAGCTACCAGAAACTGCGCTGCAATTCTCCTAGGAGATACTTGAAATGCATGTTCACCATTTGAATGAGTTTTTTAGCTAAATGCAGACATATGCAATATAGATCATGATTTAAATCAAAGCACATTATTAGTTCAATTATTGATTCAAATCAAGTACACTAAAAGAGATACAAGTAGTTTATTCTAATTGTTTTGAAGTCATCGCCCTGATATTAGAATGAATTGGCAAGCGTGAATTTATTGTTTTGCATGTTTTTTATCTTCAATTTATTTAAAGTGCATTAAATTATTGTATTTCAAAAATAGTAGTATCAAAAGGATTTCTAATATTTACTATTCGGAAGATTATCTGGGTAAAATTGAAATTTAGATAAAAAATCCGATTTAAATCAATGAAATCCAATTTAAATGAAAAAAATCCGATTTTTTTAATTTCAATCGGATTTTTTCCCCATACTGGCTAAAGCAAATTTAGACCTTCTCAGACGCTCCAAGTATATGTCTATGTATACATGTATATACCGCTTCGCTGTCGTTATCAGTTATCAGTCACTTTACACTTGATTTCTAATGTATTTATTTGAGATTTTGTTTAGTATGGCCATTGACTTTGGATGTATTAGATCACGACAAGAGTTGTACAGTTAGTCGTTGGCAATACCTTATGTGTAGAAAATGCTAGGCAAACGTTGTGAGCAATTAGGCCTGTTCAACTTGGTGCCTATCAATTATTCTAAATTAATATTGCAATAATTTTCACTCAATGTGATACCTGTCGTTTATGAATAAGAATTGGAACTAAAACGATTACTGAAGTGTTGAAAAAATTCATAACATTGTTTCATTGTGGTTGCATACCAAAAGCATTTTGAAAGATATAATTATGTATGCGGATAAATTATTTAACTATCATTGGTACATAACCAGTAAATATTTGTGTCGCATTCTTATACATTCGAGGTGCATGGGTATTACGTCTTAGGTTTAGAAATATTTATAAAAAATTTAAAATTTTTTACTGAATCAGCCATGATATACTGCGATGTTTCTACTGAGCTTGATATATTTAATGAGCAACCAACGGTTTTGTTAATTTTCGCTTTTTCCACCTTCGAATTCAAAATTCAGCTTTCTTAGTAAAAGGTTACTTTGTATTTATAATTTAAATGTCATCGTGCTGCTTTTGAATCAATTAGACCTCCGAAATGAATGATGTTTCAAGGACGTTCAATGATTAATTATCATATCATGAAAGGGAATTTTAAATGAAGACAGCATGCTCTCTTGTTCTTTCTAATTTGAAGAGCCAAATAACCGCTCCGACTCCGAAAGTGGTGTTTTTTATATTGATTTTCTTTGTTAGAATCCTCCACTTCAAACATGACTATTTAAATAGTTGGCTTGACCCCTTTTATCTCTGCTCCCACAAGGCAGTGCAGATATTAGTGAATCATTAAAATACTTTTTCAGGATTATTAAATTCACTGTTAGTAATAATTGTTAAATTTTATAAAGCGACTTCTAGATTGTTCATTTTTCACAGCAATTAACAAAAATATTGGTAATTAACAAAATATTGATATCCGATCATTTAGGGTACGCCGTGCTACGACGAGCAACTCTTCTTGCCCTGATCAATCTGTTTGGGAGAAGTCGACTGTTTATCCACCCGATTTGGTTGATACACTTTTTAACTTTGACACTTGTACGCAGCGTGCATTCGTTCCCTTGTATATTATTGGTGCTTTGTACATGTTTCTGGCCTTGGCTATAGTTTGCGATGACTTCTTTGTGCCATCGCTCGAGGTATTTTCTTTTTGATTTTGTACTTTATTGGTATATAATACAATGCTTTCTCTAATAGGGTAACAATAAAAACAAATACCTCATATTTAACGTTAAAGGATTATTTCGCCAATTCCTGCATAAATCTAAAACAAATTCCTGCAGTTTTTAAGTAGACAATAATCTTATTTAAAATTGTATTTCAGAATGAAGCAGCAAAATATAAACAAAAGAATAATGGTAGTTATATCACATGTTTGATATGATCTCCATTTTCTTTAATGACCATTTTCAAATGGGTAGCGATAGAGTGAGCAGCATTTGATAAGGTAACAGTGTCAATATGACCTGCCTCTGCTGTAGTAATTCTGTTGAGATCATTAACACTCTCTCTCTCCACCTTTCATAGAATTTATTTTCTAAGCAACCCCAAATTAAAAAATTCATTGGATTGCGGTCTGGAGACCTTTGGATTTTTTTTAAAATTGAGGTTGGGTGTTTTGCGTTAGTGTTTCACCAATTATAGTGCTGTTAGAAACTGCAGTGACGGCAGCAAGGATTCATCTGTATATTGATAAGGTAAAAAATAGTTAAAATTCTACATTAAAAGGGAAAAATGCGGCATGACTCTATGAATACAATGTATTTTAGATATTTTAAATCCATTTTATCTGGGAAATTAGGTGCTCAATTCGTTACTCCTTTCACACTAACAATTTTTGTCATTGATGTTTTAGTTGAAAATGCACCTCTTTTTCGAATATTTTGATTGCGTAAAATGATGTTGACAAGTAAATGCGATATGAAATATAGAATATTTTCTGATGCATTCTGTTCATTTTTTATTAATATAAAAATCATTGAAACCATGCATATTTAACCTTCTTTACTATTTTCTTAGAAATTGATGATGTTCAACCAAATAATTATTTTTTCAATTTGAGTAATGTTAGCTTTATTTTAATACTGATTTAATAAATACAGAATTTAGTAATCCGTCACTTGTAGACTTTAATTTTATTAAAGATTTAGCATTCATCAGACTCTACCCTTATCAAGGCTCATAGTTCACTTAGGCATACAATTTTGCAGAATGTTAGCATCAATTGACGCTCCACGCCTTTTGTAGCACTTCATTTTTCAATTTGACAATTTTGGATTGTTCTCATATCATACATTTGAAATTCTACCTTTAACATTTACAGATGACAAATTATTTTTATCTGATACCAGATTTTCGTAAACCTTGTACATATGTAATCACGTAACACAAATATTATCCAGTCTTCACTGGTTTAATTGGAGATGGATATTTATGTAAAAAAATGTTAACCGTTCGCTATGTTATTCCTAATCTTGATCGCATTGAATTCATGTATGTGTTCAGCAGGACTCCATAACCCTTGAATTGTCAAATCTTGCTGTGCAAATCGATTGAACTTAAGTGCACAGTCGATCGAAATGTTTAAATCTACTAATACTAAGTGAAGCGGATCGTTTCTAACGCATGGTCAGTGAATTACGATTGTTAGAATCCAATCATAATGCACTTTGCTGCAATTATCGTCTGCATGATATTTAAACGATTGTAGTTATTTGTTTGAACACTTGCGCTGTTATACAGTGCTTGCCAAGTTTTCAGTATTCTCTAAATGTTATCACGTCTTCATATCTACTTACATATTCTATAATTATACTTTGCAACATATGCTTAGCTTATAAATAAAGTTTGAATTTGTGCAAATACTCTGTTTAACCATTTGAACTCCGTCCGACCTGTAATTGTTTGTTTGAAATCTATTCAAATTGTTACCAAATTTTCCTTTGTAGAAAGGCTTCCAATTTATCGTGTAATTTTCCATGATTTGATAAATAATGTTAAAGCTTGCTGTTAGATTTATTATGTGACACGTATCATATGATGAACTTATAAACTTTTATTTTTATGTTCAATACCAAATTGTATTCAATATGCGCGTAGAATTTGTTATTCGGTGTTCTGAAGTCATTCTAGTTGTCCAAGACCTTGGAGAGATTTCTGAGCCAAACAACGTAGAGTACAGTCAAGATTCAGTCTTCGTGTGTTGGTTTCTCATCGAACATAGCTATTTGATTCAGGATATCCGGTAAACTACGCTATAGAATAAAACATGAACACTCTTCGAGTTAATCAAATTCAAAATTTGCTCTTCTTAGAAATTATACTTAAGTTGAAGACGTTTTTTTCAATAACACAATGCAATTCTTTTTGTTTTGAATGCTCGGCTCTGCTTAGTCATTAGAGTCATGCAAAAAGTAGAACCCACAAGATATTCTATCATGCAGGCATATAAAGAATTAGATTTTAAAGAAGACAAGACCACATTAGAAGACGATTTCTT
>CABFPE010000006.1:419388-442851 GCA_900660155.1 Hofstenia miamia | reverse complement strand
TTGAATGCTCGGCTCTGCTTAGTCATTAGAGTCATGCAAAAAGTAGAACCCACAAGATATTCTATCATGCAGGCATATAAAGAATTAGATTTTAAAGAAGACAAGACCACATTAGAAGACGATTTCTTGTGCGAAATATGTTGGACATCATACACTGCACTAGAGAAAGCATTTTTCCTACAAATTTGTCAAATGCAATCTTGCTCGTGAACAACATGCATTGTTGAAAAAAGTATGTCACTCTTAAAGAAGTTGCTTTGTAAAGATAGAAATTTGCCAAAATATTTTCGTTTTCACTTTAATTATTGTAATTTTTGATACAATTCACTTTCTCAACCTCTATTGACTGTTTTTCTTTAAGTCAAAATTGTGAATTGCTTGGGTCAAAAAATGAGGCTGTGTTAGGTCAAAATTGAGTCGCCCTAGTGATAAGCTCTCTTATTAGAACACTATAAAGCATGTCACGTAGAGAAATTATTCCCATATTAGATTTCAAAGTATCGGATTTAGTTTTGATAAAATTGTTTATTTTCATTTAGGCATTTATATACACTGTGTACAGATTGGTAGCCTTTTTAAATTATTCAGCTGGACATTTTTACATTACTCGCTAATAGAATTTAAAATTTTCTGTAGCATTATAAAAGACAATTTGAAATTCATTGTCTATTTTGAATTAAATTAAAACGCAGAATTTTAAAAGCTGATTTAAATAATGCAACAATGGATGTTTAAAGAAAATATTTTAAATTACGTGATGCAGTTTTTAGTCTTCAATCGTTAAGTTTTTACTGATTTGTTGGGTTTATCTACTTTTAAGCCTTTGTAGTGCCTTTTACAAAAGTACGAATATATCTAATTTTTAGAAAAAATTTATATCAATTGCAACATTTGAAATCGGGTGTACATTGGTTAAGTGTTTTCATGTAGAATGTATTAATTTTTACAAATATTACAATTGTTAATCAGCACTCTATACTAACTACTAACGAGTTATGGCTTTAAGTGTTTTGAAACTTTATGTGGGGCGGATTATATATAAACTTTATCATATTATTTAAACGCAGTTGATAATTATAGCAATGTAAGAATTGTGAATAATTATGTAATTGGAAGGCCCTAGTTTTGCTCGTACTCATGGATTGAGAAAAGCAATGATTGTAAAAGTAGTATTAGATTATGTGTCAGCTATAAAAATGATAATTCATTGAAAGTGAGCGAAAAATCATCTTAGTTCATCACGAATCTCAACAAATCAACAATTGCTGAGCCATGAAAACTTATCATTTTCTCTTTCCCCTAAAAACTATATAATCTCTCTTTATCTCCCTCTTTAAATATTATCATAATATCTTCTGATCTTGTATGCAATCTTTAGTTAGTACGTATATTTTTTTGTATTTTTAAATGTATATGTTTATAGCGTCTTTTTTCTGTCAAATATTTCCGTAACCACTTGAATAATTTGACGTAGCACCAAGAGCTTTTCAATCTACATAGATTATTTTATGTTGAAGTATATTAAAAGGTTTGATTGTAATTTAGCGTCGAGAATCTCATTTTTCCTATCATTTGCGAACAACTGAACCAATCAATTACGGTAATTAGTATGACGCTTGAAAATCAACCATTGAATTTTGGGAATTAATTACGCGCATACCAAATGTGAAAATCAACGAAAATCGAGACGAACGTTTCATTGAACCGTTATTTTGCATCAAATTCATTTATTCAAGACGTAATTATTTAATGATAGAAGCATTTTTAACACCTCACTGACTTTATATTAGTTAATTATCGTACAGCCATCCAACAAAATCCAATTTATTGGTTGGATATATATTAATTTCTGAAATGACTTCCTTGTTTATGTATAGCAAATTAATATATTTTTCAATTAGAATGCAAAAAGTGTTAACGCCAGATACACAAATTGACGTTGTAAGCTACTTTAAGAACCATTTCTAATTCAACATTCAAATAGTTTTGCACCTAACAATCTTATTGACGCATTTTCTAAATTAATGGCGAATGTACACTATTTGTCAGATATTACTTACTTTACAACTCTTCAAAATATAACAAAATTTCCAAGATTGCATTGATTTTGGATCATCTAATAAAATATTGCAGATTATCTGGGAAAATTTGTCATCCCTTTTAAAATTAATAGAGAATTTAAATTGAGTATAGTTATGAGTGAACATGTATTATATTGGTTAGCTATCACGGTTAAGAAGTTTTCTTTGCATGTGTTAGTGTACTTATGATGATTTTTTTCTGTTTACTGGCTATGGGCATTGCAGTTTTTCTGTATATTTTGAACCTCTACCGTGCTCCCAATTTGCACCCTTCAAATGCTTAGAATTTTTCGACCTTAATTTTGGGAATCTACTAATTATACTGTGAATACAACAGTGTTTGAAAATAGATATATTAATTTGTCTCTAAGGAAGTGGCAATTTAACTTGGATATGTCATGGGTTCTCTACCTAAAATGTGATTTCGTCACATTGTTTTTCCTTTACTTAGTATTTAATTAATCCCATTGGTAATGTAATTTCAATAAGTCTGTCATACTTTTCTTAAGGATAAGCTTATGCTTTATTTTTGTTTTTTATAATAAGAAAGGAATACTAGGCAGTGCAGGTGTTTTTGGATTTGACTGCGCAGAGTTATTGTTATTACAAACTTTGATAGTCTATATTTAGGTAATCATTGAAAAAACTCATCTACCAGAAGATGTTGCTGGGGCTACATTCATGGCTGCAGGAGGGTCTGCTCCCGAGCTATTCACAAGCATGGCGGGTATGATGTTTTCTCGGAAAGTGGATGTTGGTATCGGTACAATTGTGGGTTCTGCAGTATTTAACGTTCTATTTGTTATTGCTGTCTGTGCCTTTGGTACATACTGGGGTCCTACAGATAAAACGGTAATTTTAGTTTTTTAATATGTTTTTCACCCCCATGATTGCATCATCCAGTTATATTTTCAAGACCACTAGAAAATCTATCTGTTGCAAATGCTTATTCCATTTTAAGTTTCTGTCATTTATGTAATTGTTTTTTAAAGTAGTTAAAATATGTTAAGATATCACCATGCATACAATAAGCTAAGTAAAATAATGAAATTAATCAATATTGCACAATTCAAAGACACTAATCCACATTTGCTTAATGATTTGATATGGGGACGAGATAGGTGACTTGCCGTATACGTCATCTGTTTGTCGTACTTCGTAGTTGAATTCTTCCAATATTTCAATGGATTCTTCAGGATTAAACCTCTCCAACAGTGAAACTTCAGCACCTTCCAGATTATTCTCAACTATAATCGACTGCCTATTTAAGTAGTAGTAATAATACGACGCTATCTGTGAAATATTAATTTTTGGCGACAAGGAACATAGATTGATTCCTCAAATTTAAACAGGTTTTCGCGAAAATCATTGGTTCACTAACCAATGCAAGGCTTACAACATCATTCATAATGCTTTATAATTTATCAGCCTTCTTACTAATGTATTCTTTAAAAATGTCCTTAACACAAAATGGACAGCATTTTGGGTTTTGCATGCCCAGTTTACAAACAACGCATCAGGTAAGAAAGGTATTGGCAACTCAAACTTATAGTTATTCGGGTAGAATCTATTTGGGAGATTACTGTATGCAGTATCCTCTCATTGCCATTATCCTTGCTATCTCGCTGTCAGGTTGCTTAGCATATCCATTGAACCTAGAACGCAGTGTAGGTGCTTACTTAGTGAGAGCTTCATCTGAATTGGGCGCCAAGCGGCGCCAGTTATTAATTTTGGGCAACATTCCTACAGAAGTAATCATTAAGTACCTAGCAGTTCTAGCCACTATTTCAGTTATTCTGAGATTTTCATCCAGACAGGTTTTGACTGAACATGCAAGAATTCAGCTTCATCATCTTCCAGGATCAAACCGTTATTTATACTCTTAATAAACACGAAAACAAGCTTAGCCCGTTCTTCAGTGATATGCTCAGAAGACCACTCTTAGACAAGCCAACATTCACTATGTTGAAGTAATCTTTTCCGATCAAACTAATAACGGCAAGTGCATAGTTCAGTCTCAATTCCTTGAAGTGGATTGTCACAGCAGCTTGCTTTCATACATTAATAATAAATGCATCTATTTACAAGGCAGATAACTTCACTCTAAAATACATCTCCTGACCATGTTTCTTTAACCTTGTGAATAAAGTTCATATAGTCAGTTTTTGCAATGTTATCCTATCAAATCTATCACATATTTTTCAATACTTCTATGCAAATATTTTCTGGTGTTATCAAATATTTGGATTTGCACTTAAATAGTGGAGGTTTTTTAATGCATTTAAATTTTTGTTATGGTCTGCTCTGTAAATTACTTTATTCCACTAGGCTCCAACTGAGCATTTAGATTTGGGATCAACCCTTGCATTTCTGAATCATGCAGTCAGATGATGTTATGAGTTATATACATATATATATATATATATATATATATATATATATATAAATTCTATTGATAACTGCTGTAAAATCATCCATAAGCAGGTGGAAGTTCATATAAATCGTTCTTTTGGAAGTGGTTTGCTATCTGTTAACTTCTAGCAGCACATCGTGGCTCTACTTTAAATAGAACTCACTACTCCAACTTAAGCACGTCAACTGTCTCCATATGCCCTGACGCATTGGATTAATTGATCTAGGGAAAAACGTGAAAGTGAAAATGCTTTACTTTATCCAAATAGCACTTTGAAACCGATGATCTTATAGTGTTTACATGAGACCATGCAGCTAATAAGTTCAGCAATATGTGTGATGAAGAACTCTGACTCTATGTCATTAGGGAGTCCTTTGATGTGAATGCTTTTTCACACAAGAATGTATAATTATCATAAAATATCAAATCATCTTGACTTATTAATTTTGAATCATCCTCAACAAAAATAGAAGACAATATAACAGTGATTCCTCAGCTATTTCGGAAAACCGGCTAAATCACCTGTCATGTCAACAGCGATAAATCTCTACTGAACAAAAATGCTAATATTTTCGGATAAATCAGATCATAAGATTTTTATTGTTGCATTGTTGGCACTAATGATAGAAGATTCATCAAAAAAATTTCAAAATGCTATGAATAGTATAGCCAACCATTACAGGGTTGGCCATAACTCGCTTTAATGTTTTAATTAGCTATAAACTAATAAAATCAATAGTACAAAAATCTTTATTATTCATAATAATCCACAGACAATTGATTATAAAAGATTATAAAATATGAGTGAAATTATTTCCGTTGATCTCCTGCACCAGATCAAATGAGATTTTGTCAATTTCAGTCTAAAATCGCTGTTGTAAATGCAAAAGATCTACAGGTTGATAAGAAATATAAACACACGTCTTTATCATCCACCAAAACCAGTAGTTTAGGGGAGACAAGTCTGGTGAAGGTAAAGGCCAAGAATTTCGAATTGCTCTAGCAATAATTCTGTCTCCGGGCAAATGTCTCAAATAATCACGCACATGAGTCGAGCGGCATGGAGGTGCATCCTCATGTTAAAAAGTAATAGCATTTGGCTTTTCTTCCTCTTCAATTGTGGAACGACGTGATCATGCAGAAAGCGAAGATAATTCTCTCCTGTCACCGTTTCCGGGAAAAGGACTAATATGTTGACGAAAGGTCCATCAACACACACAATTTTCCGGATGAAGAGGCAATTGATGCTGCTGGGTTTTTCCAAGTCTCAAATGACGCAATTATGTTTATTCTCAGATCCGTCCAAAGTAAAATATGCTTCATCGCTCCATAGTATGCGGTCAACAAAATTATCATTATCGCCCATTCGTTGAGACATATATGCTGCATAATAGATATGGTGCAGGAGATCAATAGAAATAATATCATTCAACTTTTGATATCTTTTGTAATTCTATTGTCTATGGATGGATTATTACAAATTATAATTTGTGTAGTATTTGTTTTCATTGATTTATAGCTAATTATAACATTTAAGTGACTATGGCCAACTCTGTATTACAAATGAAAATAATTGTTTATTAAGAAATTATTAAATATCATAATTTGCAACCATTTGGGTTTACATTTGTAATTAGATTTAAAGGATTGTTGCACTTCTTTATCAGATACAGACAGATCAATTATAAAGTTGGGTAGTGTATTGCCTCGTAATATGTAATTTATTAAGAAAATGATATATTGTGATTTTATTAGTATTTTTCTAAGGATTACTTATTATGTTTAGGTTCTGGAATTAACATGGTATCCGTTCACACGGGATGTGACTTTTTACAGTATTGGATTAATAATGTTGATCATTTGTTTCCTCAACAGTGAGATTGTTTGGTATGAAAGTGTTCTGCTGTTTTCACTTTACATCGTGTACTGCCTTTATATGATCATTAACAGACGAGTACAGGAAAAACTAGAATCTCTTGTTCGCGGAAAGACAATTAACCCTGATGATGAGCCTCCAAAACTCCCTGAAACAGATGAAAAGCCAGCACCAGATAGTATGTACATTGAAAGTGACATTCAGCAGCACACTTCAAGTCAAGATCCAATCCAAGCATCAGAGCATGATGAGGACGATGATGATGATGGGCCAGTTAGTATTGAATGGCCAAAGGGGAAACCCTGGTACACCAAAATGCTGTTCTTTCCATCAGTGCCATTGAAGGTACTTTCCATTTGATATATGCAATCGTTTATAATTCCCAAACCTATTCAATATTATATTTTTTAACTTTTCTGAAAATTATTTATTTTTCTGTCAAGTTCCATTAGTTTTTTATCATGATGTATATGTTTTTGTTATTTTGTAGACTCATCACAAAAAACAGTCAAAACTATGCAAGTCTAAGTTGTCTATTAGAGTCACTAATTATATTTTGATGTTTTGTGAATGTTGTTGGACATTGTTAATATTTAGTTTAAAACAACTTGAAAAGCGTTTATGGTGATTTAATTTCTTAAACGTCACGTAGATTTATGGTGACAAAAGAATCTGTTGTTGAGCTTAGTGTATTGTGCGGTTGACATTAGCATTTGTTTGTTAGACAAGACATTGTTTGACAGTTGTCAAGCATCGCTTATTTTGTTTTTTCTCTTTTAACAAAATTCCCTGTCTACCACTTTTGTTTGAAATTTAAATTGAATCGACTTTTGCTATATTTAGCCTCTTTGTGCGTCATTCATTGAACACCAAATCTTCCTATCGAACTGTATACATTTTGAGACCATGGATCAAGAGAGTAATTTTTAACTCAATTTACAGTTCTTCCTTTTACACTAATGTAGTACTTTCAGTGATTTGTAGACAGTATTTTACCACACTTTCTAAATGGCTAAATAATTATTTATTTTTTTTAGTTTCAGCTATTGCACTATATTCAATAGTATTTATTCAGTTTACTTTTATATATATGTAGGCATATTCATAAATTCTGAAAAATAGAAATCAAATAAATTACACTGTAGGTATTTATAGATAATATACAAATAAAAAATATATATGTAAATATATATATATATAAACACGGAATGCTATATACGTTTTTAATTAATATTTTTGCGATCTTGGAACTTAGAAAATACATTCGAAGCAAGCTATATATTTAGCTCACTGAAAGTTATTTAAGTTGTTTTTGATTTTTAAGTATTTATCTTTAAATTATTGGAAATACATATACTATTAATTTTATAGTGTATTTGTTTTTCCATCTTTTCCCCAAAGTAGATAGATAGCGATAAGACATTCATGCTATTTAAATTGAATTTTTTAATTTATTTCGAAACGAACTTTGATCTTCTTTTCACTCACAATCAATTCTATAATTTTTTATTGATTGGACATTAAAATTTAGAATTTTTTTATTGTGAAAAATTTGTTTTAATATATCTTAGTTATGAGTTTTGACATTTCATTATAAGTTAATTCGTTGAAGCTATCAGTTTGCGCGACACTTCCATATCCCTATATTTGAAAATAGTTTTTGAACTTCTTCATTTTCGTAACATCCACAATTTGTACATATTTTTATGCCTTTCTTCCTTATGCAATACGCTGTTGCTATATACATTAATATATCCTCTAGTTAATGTCCGTTTTTTCAAATTAATTATATAATCTTAATGTATATTTCATTTTTAAATATCACCTTATCTAAAGTAATTGAATAACTATTTCAAATTATAACTTTTCTGTCCATACTCTAGTTGTAATTTTTAATCTTCGAAAGTAGCAATACTTTTTGGGAATTTTAGCAATTAATGATTTTGTCTTTCCAATATCTTTTTTAAAGGTTGATCTTTGCAGTAATTGTAGATGCTTATTTACCACAGAACGTTTTGCATTGTGTCTTTTCAATCAAACCATAGATTCTCAACAATCACTTACTTTTTTAAACTTGGACATGTAATGAATACAAAATGTTTTTTTTGTAAATTTCTAGTAAATGCTTTGCAAATAAAATCGAACTTGGATCCGTACGCGCTTAAATTTATAAATTTAAAAAACATTACTGGATGATAACTTTAATTGGAATCAGATCAATTTTGATTGGTTTTGCTAGTTTCTTTCCAAAATCTCATTAGTGTTTTTGCTCATTATATGACTTTGAGGGAAGGTGCTTTATGCTGAGTTCTTATTCTTTAATGTGCAAATGCTCCGACATTATTTGTTGTAGATCACTACAAAGATTTACTATAGTATTTTTCAAAGCACAAGATGTTATATTTCATTGTTGTAGAATTGCCCCAGATTTATTATGCTTGCATTTAGCTTTGTATGCTCTTAACTATTCCTGATGTGAAAAGAGGTCGCCTTGATCCAAAAACAGGGGAACGAGATAAAAGTTCGCTGTTTTGGTGGTGGGGTCACCCAGTTTTTTTCATCACATTTATCAACAGCATCCTTTGGATCGGAGCCTTCTCTTTCTTTATGGTATGGTCAGTAGAACGCGTTGCTTTTTTACTGGGCATAGACTCTGCTATAATGGGTTTAACCATTCTCGCAGCTGGGACATCGATTCCTGATTTAATTACCAGTTACCTCGTAGCTAGGAAAGGCTTTGGTGACATGGCGCTCAGTAGCTCGATTGGCAGTAATTTGTTTGACATCTGTATCGGTCTACCGATACCTTGGTTGTTATATATGGCCTTAAACTCTACAAGCACGGTGAGCTATTATTATCAATAAAATAGAAATATCTATTTTCAGAATCTGGCTAGTGTTTTTGAATATTCATGTCAAAATTTCTAAATTCAAATATACAACCCTGAACAAAAGAAACCGTACCAATAAATGTGTGCTTTTTAACAAATTATATAAAATGTTAACACTTTCAGTAATAAAATAGAGTATATATTTGCAAAATACAAGATAGAATTAGGTTTATTCATAAAATTACAATGAATGTCAACAAATATGTAAGTATTTAGTGTGAAAACCATTCGCTGATATAACAGGTTTTAGGCATGAAATTCAGCAAAGACAAACATAGGCTTCGTTCATTTCTAGGAACAACTGGTTTCCGCGTTCAAATACCTGATCAAATACATGAATCTCTTCAGAATTGAGTTACTGTTTCACTATCTGTGAAAATGAAATTTAGGTTTGGGTTGCAAGGGGTAATGGAATTTGAGTAACTGTATGCTCTCCAAACCAATTCGGCCGCGTGTGACAATGCAAAGAATTCAACTCGCTCATTCATTGTTACTGAAATTGTTATAAAATTTTATATAGTTTAGAAAAAACCCAACAATTTTAATCGGTAGACTTACTTTTGTTGTTGTACTGATTTTCTGAAAGTTCCTTGTTTTTTGTTATTGTTGAGTCATTTATCTGCATTCTTACATCTGCAATCTTCAATAGTTTAATCGAAATTTCTTTAATATTGTTTGACGCCGAATTCGATTAAGCATAAATTAGGTTATCATTAGAGCCGAAAATTTGGTGTGAACTAATGTTTAGTATTTGTTCACATATTTTTCTCACTTTTTGATTACTAATATGTGACCACATATTTTACCTGTTTTAGCATATATTTTATTGCTTTGAAGTTATTAGGTATATTTCGAAAGTACCTGGTAAATCAAGAGATCACCGGTCTCTTGACAATTTGCGTTTCAAGAGGTTTGGCACTAGCCCAGAATTGTCCCATCAATAATTCGGATGCAGAGAAAGCATTTAGTAAATTTGGGGCTGTTCTGACATACTACAGCACAGCGATTTCCGAAACCAATTTATGTAAACTCGTGTTTTGTGCATGCAACGTTGAAGATATTTAATAATACTTCGCTCTAAGTTATGTCTTTAAGCACACATTTTAGCACATATTTGAACAAAGTACATAGAACACATTTTATATTACATATTTGACCCATTTTTACCACATT
Organism: Hofstenia miamia; assembly: GCA_900660155.1. Taxonomy (NCBI): domain Eukaryota; kingdom Metazoa; phylum Xenacoelomorpha; order Acoela; family Hofsteniidae; genus Hofstenia; species Hofstenia miamia. Next base: position 432,417 of record CABFPE010000006.1, on the reverse strand, counting down.
AAATTGGCGGCTCTTGTCATCCAATATCCCATACAATTTATTCCTAGTGTAATACTATGCAATAAATAAATATGTAAATACCGAGGTTTACTTTAAGCCTTGAATATTTTATATCAAAATAATATAAATCAACATGAAGCAATGCCATGCAATTTCTTTATACATTGTGCAAAGACGTCTTTATTTCAATATTGTAAATATGTAGCTGCAATGGACTTTAAAATTTGGGAATGTGTAAATTTTCTTGTCTGACTTTATTTTTTTCAATTGATAAGATCTTTAATCATAATTCTATTGCTGAGTGTTGAAAACAGTTGAAGAAAGATTTTCAATACTTGGTTGATAATAGAAACTAACAAAATTTCAATACTTGGTTGATAATAGAAACTAACAAAATAAAATTATTCGCATCGGATATGTTTGGAAGACTACGTATTTTTAAAGAATGATGTTTTTTTATAATGTTATTCGAGTTGTCTTAGTTAACAGAATTGACGCCAGAGCTGTTTAACTAAGAATGAAGGAAAAGTATTAGAAGTAAATCTGAAATATTTATTTTAATCGAAATTTCTGTCGAAATACGATAATTTGAAAAGGATTACTTTTCTTCATTCCTTAAATCCAGGATACCAGTAGCCTTACAATGAACTGTTGATTTATCGATATTTTAACCCTTTCGTATATGTACATGTGCGACTTTATTTCGCTCTATTTCATATCGCATTTGCAATGGAGCTTTCTTTTACATTCATAGATATTGCTTAGTGTGAATCGATTTAGTTGGCTGCATTTCATCAACTGCGCTTAAGGAATGACCATTTATTATGCCATATTTGACATAAGCTGTGATTTATGGTCCTTTGATGGCCAACTTTTCGTAGTTACATCAAATTATTATTTCTGAGTAGCTAAACAGAAACTATACCAAATTGCACGTAAGAGTAAAACGTTGTTGTATTTGTTTAAGCCCTCCCCTTGAGATCTATAGACATTCTCAATAAGGTGTGTAATATATACCCTGAAAAGATTTCCATCAAAATCATTATTACTAGAAGTTGTGTGTGCCCCCTATTAGGACGTAAATATTATATTCGTGAAAAATAAAGACTCTAAACAATATCTATTATTTCTTGCTAAATATACAATTGTCAGAAGTTATTCACCTTTGCCATGCTATTGGTAAAAGCAAACGTGGCTGAGTTAGGGTTATTTGTATCACAAATGACTTCTATTTGGGAGGGGAAATTTTTGTAAATATTTTTTGTTTTGTTATTATTTGAGCGTTGGTTTGATTTATTTTTTAGTACATCTTACATTCTTTAAATGTTTACTGAAGATGTGTTTACGTTTGTTTAGATTGGTATAAAATTTTCATCCCGCTATTTTTCAGGGTAACTTTGAATCTAATTATTCATTCTCCATTATTTAGCTAACACTATTTATTATACTCTAATAATATTGAAGTTACATAAACCAATAATTTTGTAATCAAATTGAATTTAATAAATTGTGTTCTGCGAATGCTTAGAATCGAGCTCAGCTCACACTTTAAAAAACATTTTATCGAATCTTTTCGAACGTAACCGAATATATACTGCTTATTCGGAATGTTTCCTAGACTTGGCAGAGCTGCCACTGCTTAAATTGTGATTTTATCCATCGCACTGCATATAGATTTGCGCATAACCACACCTGTGAACATTGTTTCATTTTTAATTTATTTTTTTGAAAAAACTACTGTTATTTAAATTATGTTTTTCACCACCAATGTTTTGCAGGGGCAAATATTCATTGGGGAAAATATAAATGTTCAAATAATTAATGGATACACTTACTACCTATTAATCTTTGTTCTCACTTTAAGGTATCGTTTTTAGTGAAATATTAATTCAATTCTTTACTCCGTACAAACTACATCGATGTTTTCATGGAATATTTGCATAATTGTCTCAATTTACTTGGCATTATGTATCAATATATGGGGAAGCCATAAACATATTTTAGGCTTTTTCTCGTGAATAAATTACATTTTGCAGAAATTATTGGCATTATATCTTCGACAATATAGACATCCGTTTCTGAAATTCATTTTTCTTTATAAATATTAGTATTTATTTAGGTTCATGTCAATTCAGACGGGCTCATGTGCTATATTCTCATGCTCTTCGTTATGCTCATGGCCGTCTTCATCGCCATCATCATCTTCCGTTGGCGTCTCAACCTCATGATGGGCATATCAATGATGGTGCTTTATATCATTTTCCTCTGTTTCGCGGTGCTCATTGGTCAGAACACTCTCGAATGTCCTGCCTGATTGAAATTCTATTTTATTAGGTTCACACAAAGTTTTAGTTAATTTTGTACAATTGAGTAAATTATTCTTTTAATGTTTTTTACTTCTTTGTTTTAATAACACATCATTCAATTCCCTATAGTGGTTTCCCTTAGACGTTGTGGATTAATATTGTTTACTATTGGTACTTTTTGAAATTATTTGTACATCTACCAATGCTTTTTCTTAACGCATTTAGCGAATTTTCTCTTAATAATTACTGAGAAATGTTGATAGATAACTATATGGTTAATATTATCTGATGTTATGCACATATTGAAAAGTTTTATTAGTTTCAAAGTTGCAATAGCCTTTGAATTTTGGTTGTTAATTGTACGAGATTCATACTTTGCGTATCCTTCAAATGTTGTATAGTGAAACAGTTATTCTTTGAAAATGGGAAAATTACTACTATTTGACGACGAAACAACAATTCCCTAATTAAGTTCCAGCGATTTTTGGGGGAATGATGTTTTTGAATTTAATATTCTTTAAAAATTGAAGTCATCTAACATCATGGACAATGTTGTATGAAATTGATATAGAATTAATGTCTAGTTTAAGCCCATTGATTTGTCGCAGTCATGATTGCAACAACGGTTTTTTGTCAGTCTTGAATATGATCGATGCGTTAATTTGACTAGAATTACAAAATGCAAGGCTAATCACAGTAGTGTGCTGCACTATTAAACCAGTTTATTGCTTAATGGCGTATTTTAGTGTGAATTTTCCATTAAGAAGGCTATTTTATAATTGACCATAATTGTCAAATGAAGCATTTATTATAGAAAATTTATTTTAATATTTTTAATGTGTATATTTCTTTCAATTAATTTTACATTTATTTTTAGACGGTTCGAATATTTATTGTTTATTCCGTACTATTTAACAAGGCTTTTAAATAAAGCATAATTTATGAATTTCGCCAAATCCTATTAACCATTAAAAGTGCGATGTATTACACTTTGTAATTATATTTTGGTATTAAGTAAATTTAATAATTATTTTTTCTTTGATCTAAAACACTGGAAAAGAAAATTATGGGGTTGAGTTTTGTGTATTTATAACTAGCTTTAAGTTACTGTTATCATTTTATTTAATAATGTTTATATTTTATTCAAAGTTTTACAACTTATCACATATTTTAATTTCTTATCCACAATTTATTTGTAAACACCAGTTACATGTTCCTGATACTTTCTGCTCTTATAATACTTCTAATGCGCAGTTGATGATTAATTTGTCTATATTTAGAAGTGCACTCATTGTATTTTTTGAATTATTTTGTGTTGGAATTAAATTATAATATTCTTCGCATAAGAGAAATTATTAAGGTTTACTAATTTTAAGAGTTATAACGAAATTCGACTTACAAGTGTATTGTTAGTTAATTTAAAAGTTAAACATTTCCTAAATTAATCAGTGTTTTATTTTCAATTTTTCTTTGATATTTTTTTTGCATACAGGAAATTGCATGTATATACAAAGAAAAAATATGTTGTCATTAGTACTTGAAATAAGTATAGTACAAGGCGAATTATTTTGATATTAAGAGGTTTTATTTTAATCTTTTTGCAAGTTTAGATTTGTTTAGACATAAAGAATCGACTATATTAGTATGAAAAGAACGGTCAGATACATGTGGACAGTATATGAGACACTGTACTTTTTAATTTGTTTGATATTCTCTGCTCATTTTTTCTATACATGAAACCTTTATTCCCTCCTTTTTAAAGCTGTGTAACCACCCAAGAATTAAATTCTTGAAACTAGGGCTGAGTTGTTCGGATTTGCATTTATTATATTCTGTCCGCATTTATCCAGAGTAACTGACATATTTTAGAATTTGGAACTTCTCATATTTTTCATCAGTAAATCAACCTCCCGTTTTTTATCTTAACCGCACGCAATTTGCAAAACAAGATCTTCTCATTAACTAGCTTGCGAACAGCAATACATTGAATAAGGCAGTGCAGTGCAATCTTGTTACGTTAAAATATTATGTTGCGTTCCAATATTTCCCTTAGCAAAGTTTCCTTTAAAAAATTTTGACCGGCAGTGATTTATCAAGAAAATTAAATAGTTTTTTAAAGCAATCTAAAAAAAGTTAAATGAATAAACCTGTTACAAAGTATTTTCCATTCTCTGATTCAACGAAACATTTACATTTCCATCGCTTAAGCAAAGTGTAAATATGTTGATGATAAAACTGTATGACGAGAAAATTGTTTCATTAGGTACGCTAGTTGCAGGAATTGCAAACATGTCGACAGCAAACTAAGATAAAAAGGAGTCCTTGTAAAACAGTCAATCGTAATACAGCTTGTGAAATAGTTCTAAAACTCTTTACATCTTTTTTCGAAAAGATTTGCAGGTTGTTGTTTAATGGAGTCAATTTCAAAATCGACCCCAATGCGTGTATGACACTACAATACTGCTAAAACTAATGAAGAATATAATGATGATGTATTCAAGGGTCTAGTCTTCAACTTCCAATGTTGATTTTATCCGGATTTAACGAAATCTCAATTTTATCCTGCCCTGCTCGTATTATACGGATTTATCCTGTGCGGACTCAGCCATACTTCAAATTATATGAAAAGTGTCTTGTAATTTTCAAACATCTTAACATGTTTTTTTGAATAAATATAGTATTTTTGCATATATATGTCACTAAAGGGCTTACTTTATCCTAATTTGCCATTATTAAAATATGAGAAAATTTAGTTTAAATATTTTAACCTTGTAGAATTGGTACTAAAGGTAGTATACTGATTGCATGCGTTGATGTCATCAAGTAAACGAGGTTTGTGATTTTTCGGAACTCGCAAGCATTAGTTCTGGGTAATTGTGCCTTTTAATTGTAATTGTGTTAATATTGAAAAATTACTATATGTACTACATACTATCTTTTATAGATAGTTATACAATCCAAAATCATAAAAATTCAAACTATTTCTTATTTATAGACATAAAAATATTAACAATAACTGCATAGAATCTACTAGTTTAAAAATGCAATCTAAATCACGTGTTCTGCTGTTTTTAATTCAAAATGTGAAGTTACATTAACCTCTAACTCATATAATCATCGAAACAATTGAGAATTTGTGTAGTCAAAGAAAACTAGAGATTTTGATTTTCCCTCCATTTTTGATTACATCATCAGCTAAAATATCACATATTTTTTGTTGGCCATTAATGCATTCTTTTATATAACAAACAGGTGGTTATTTTAGCCAGATAGGACTATTGCATTCTATCATCATACAGCCACTGGATAACAAATAGGACACTTGCATTTCTCATTCATGCACGAGTTGAATTGTTAAGCTTCAAAGTAATGCCTGATAACAATAACTGAATTTTTGATTTTTTGATATAATAGGACTTTTCTATACTAAGACAGCGCATGTATTTCGCTACTTGTACGAAAATATATATCTCGCTCTCAGTAAAATGTCTTTTTTTCAACTATATATATGGAGGAAGTTCTAAATATATTTAATTTTTATGGCATTTTGAATATCTTTGTCGAAAATTGGTATTAGTAAAGTTTTATTGGTAGTAGTGCTTTCAATACCAAAATGTTTTCAAATCGAGACTTTCATTAACTTAGCACAGATTAGCAACCTTTGCTGATATATATCGCTGAATTGTTTACAATTCCTTTTTTAGAATCAGTATCAGCTGCTGATGTATTACTTATGAAGTATTTCTATTATCTACAAAATATGTTGATTAAATACTCACTTAACTTTGGGAAAGTCTATTGATTAGCCATTTTTTTATTTCATAGACAAATAGCGTATGCAAACCTTAATAATATTCCTAGTTTACAAATTTGGGTTCTTTCAGACCCCACTGAAAAATCATAATGATAGTTATGTATATCACGACTAAGTTTTAAAAAATTAAATGCTGAAGATCACATAAAGTTGGCGCTTTCAGGCACTCAACTATGCATCCTAATAAATGTAATATGAGGATAATTGGAAATACAGCAAAGTTTCGTGTTGGGGTTCAATAGACCCCAAGTTTGCATACGGAGGCTAAATGAGTTTTTTTATTACTTGATCTATATATATAGTTATTGGTGATCCATATTCTTCTCTAAACAATATAGTATTGCTGTGAATAGAAAGAGAATTATCACTTTCTGCAAAAATTGCGAAGCATTTTTTCGACAAATGAGATTTTAGAAGTATCCTTTAGTATGTAAAATTGGTCATATATTTTATTTTATGCGTCCTAAGGATGTGTTTTCTGAAATGTCGTTTTTATTGTAGCTTTATGTAATTCGCAGGCGCGTACCTAGGGGCCCAACGACCCCCCTTTTTAGATGACATGCCCTTTTTGGAATTAAAGTTACATATGGTAAACCATATTTGTTATTCCACGTGCGTGGTGTTATAAAATTTTCATATTTTATATTATATGTATTACATTAGTGAACCATGATTGTTAATATACACATCACTAAAAAATAACTTTTTCATTTTTTGTAAAAAAAGAATAGAAATGCATTTTTCAGAAAAATCCGACCCCCCTTTATAAATTTCTAGGTACGCGCCTGTAGGTTGAAGACGCGACTGCAAACCAACGCGCCATAGTTTTTTTCTTGTGAAAGGAAAATAAGATTCCGGGATAGTCGCGCGATTAGAGAAAGTTTTTGAATAGAATGCGGTGAAGATCAACAGTTGACGACTGGGTTCAAGAAAGAGCATCGCTGCAAAAAGATCAAAGAAAAAGCAAATCCAATACGACGGTGATGAACAGTGAGATGGTAGACAGATTCATTTTGAACGAGCAACGAATGACAATTCGGGAGGCTCAATCTGTAACAGGACTTGATGTTGCCTCCATACATCACATAATTCATGCGAAAACTTACAGCCCGGTGCGTGTCATGTTTGTTAACGAGAAAACAGAAGATTAGGCGGGGAACATTTGAATGGTGTTGAAAGCTAAGGCGGCAGCTTTTAGCGGCAACTGATAACGATGGATGAGACCTGAATACTACCGAAGACGTTAATATATATATATATAGTGCAGTGCAAAACTAAAGAAACGATATTTTTAAATCATTAAGGCTATGTTTATGCATTCAAATTTTTTATATTGAGTCATAAAATATAATCAACAGGAATGATGAAGCACACCCCCACATGAGAAGATAAACAAACGAATGTGTCGCAACATAATTTGAAACAAGCACATTGGCCAATTAAAACCAACCAATGAAAGTTGTGCACAAATAAAGAAACAAATTCAAAAAATTAACATTCAATTTGAATTTTCAACATTGAATCACATTGTATTGATCCGTGCTCACAACCCACAATGCCACTTGCTAAGCTCTTTCTTCTTGCTTTCTACATTCCTGTCCTTAGGTACTGCTATGTCTCACTGTTCCTAATCTTTTCTCTTTGTCTACAACTACTACAACTACTATGTCCGGTCTCCTTGCTTCTATGACCTTGCTTGTCTGGATGTTGAAGTCCCACAGTATCTTAACATTCTCATTTTCTGTGATGCCCTGTTCTTTGTGGTCATACCACTTGTCTCCTGCTTCTAACCCATGCTCCCTGCTCAAGCTCTAGTTTACCATTTGTCCCTACTTGTCATGCTAACTTCTCGCACCCTGCTATCAGATGATCTACTGTCTCATGCTCTTTCTTACATAGCCCACACTTATTACTCGCTCCTGTGCTGCCATTATCAGTGATTCTGTTTCTCTTTTTAGTCCTGCCTTCTTTAACCACTTGTTGCTTTCTTCTTTGTCACATTTTTCTGTGTTCCTCCAGAATTCTTCATGCATTATCTGCTCACTCTCTATCTATATCTCTGGTCCCTCACTTCCCCATATATTCTCCCAGAACCTTACGGTCGCCTTTTCCTCTTCATGTCCATGCCTACATTCTTCAGCACCTCCCATGCGCCTGCATACACTAAGCTATTTACTTCTGTGACACTCCTAGCATCTATCCTCTCCAACGCTTTATTGACCTTTGCTGTCTCTACTGCTAACTTGCTTTTCTTAACTCCTCTTGGGACTGGCAGCCTATTTCTCTCATTAATTTCTTCCTTCATCCTTTCCATTATTGCTGCCTTTTTTTCTACATCTGCGGTTTCTGCTGTTTCTACTGCTTCTGCTACTACATCTGCCACTTCATTTCCCATTTGCTTTGCCTGTTCATCTCTTTTTTCCCTTATTCTCATCCAGCTTCAACTTTCTGACCTGACTAGCAAGCGTCTGCTCTGTAATTTCTACTCCTGTTTCTGCTTTTTCCATTCTTCCAACATTCTCTTCCTACAACACCTCTCATCTGGTCTGCTTCTTCTGTAACACTCAAATGCTGTCCTGTTCTGCTCATCTGTCCACTTATGCTGTTGTCCATTGGTCTGTTTGGATTCCTGTGTGGATTGTGGAGTCCGCCTGTTGTCCGGAGATTCTTACCACCCTCTGACCATTGAAGGCTTGCCGGAGACTGACTGTCTTTGCTCTTTCATGACTTGTCATCAGTGATTAGGATTGTGTTTGATTTTGGACTCACATTGTCATAGGAAGTCCTATAATAAGAGAACTGTTGGGGGAAATTAGTGCAGATTTTGTCACAATTCATACTATAAAAGTAAAAGTCAGACATATCGGGGTTTTCAAACAGCTATAATTTTAAGAAGTTTATAGGGTAGGAATAAATTCCTTGTGGTAAATAAGGTTAAAGCTTCAGCAATATATATATATATATATATATATATATATATATCCACAAATCCATATATTATAGTCTTACGTAATTTTCCGGTATTTTAAGAAAAGTGCAGTGAAATTCAAAGTATAAATTCCCCCAACTTTAATGGCTCTCTTGAAATTGTATTTTTAAAGGCTGAAAATGTAAGTATTATATATGGAAATCGTAAATTATAGTTTTAAACGATATATATATATATATATATATATATATATATATATATATATATACTTTATTAAGTGGAAGAGGTAAAAAGAACAGAAATATAACAAAAACGTCATTGCTAATATTTTCAAAAATATAATATAAATAATGTGAACAAATTACTATAATAAAAATTAATACAAACTGTATGTATAAAAAGCTTTAATCTCCCCACAACTCCCAGTTTATTCTAGGAATTTAAAAATTCAAACACCTCAAATATCACAGGATATATAAAAGTTAACCTTTCAGAACCATAGATAATGCTGGAATTTTGGTTTTATGAATTTCCACAAAGTTAGTGGGCTGTTGTCACTAGAAATGGTAATGTCAAAATCCTTGTACGATTGTTATTTGAAAAGTATCTTGACAACTGTGAGGAGAAATGTCTATGGAATTTTTTTTCCTTTTAGGATTTTTTGAAAATCAATATATGCTCTCGGCTATAGAAATTTTCAACTATAATTTTCATTATGTAGATCAGGCGCGTACCTAGGGGGGTCGTTGGGTGCGAACGACCCCCTCTTTTAGATGACCTGCCCTTTTTGAAATTAAAGTTACATATGGTAAACCATATTTGTTATTCCACGTGCGTGGTGTTATAAAATTTTCATATTTTATATTATATGTATTACATTACTGAACCATGATTGTTAATATACACATCACTAGAAAAATAACTTTTTCATTTTTTGTAAAAAAAGAATAGAAATGCCCTTTTCAGAAAAATCCGACTCCCTTATAAATATCTAGGTACGCGCCTGCAGCTCGGTTAAAATTTAGTTGTAAAAGTATTTATAAAAATTGCTGCGAAAAATACAAACCTATAAGCGCTTTTAATAAGTGATCAACTAAAAATAAACGAAGTTTCGTAACGCAAAACAATTAAATTGTCGTGTGAAATGCCTTTATATTTGTCAAGAGAGAAAATTATAAATTAAAAATATTCCTTTAAAGAAAAATTCCTTAGGCGTGAAAAACTCAATTAGCTATTTCTTAAAGTTTGTAAGAGTGCCTTTTAAGCAAAGAAAATCTAAATAAAATTCCTATTTACTGAAGATTCAAGGTTGCTTAACGAGAAAATACAATTGCTATTATATAGCGCTTTCAGTTGTTTAAATACAATGACAGAAAAATCTCTTGCATATATTCAAAGCTGATTCTAACCTAACACAAGGGTGGACATAAGGAAGCAATAATATTTTTACATATGCTGCACAAGTAAAGATGATATGAAAAGACTCAATTGTGAGCTTAAAAAATTGAAAAACAAGCTTCAATATATATATATATATATATTTATTTAATTAAAAAAGATTTAGCGGGAGATATAAATATATATATATATCTATATAAATTAAAAAAGGAGCTTTTGGCCATCAGGAACTTCTTTACTAGAGAATTTAAAAAATGCACTTGAAGTAATGAAGCCTTCCAAAATTAGCTCTGCTTTAAAAGGAAATGTAAATGTATTGAACGATTTGTGTTCAATCTGTCCCAACAAACCTTTCTAGAAACCTTGAAAAGGCTACTTATGAAACTTGAAGAAAAATAAGCTCGGCTCTAGTGGTGAATTTGCACTATCTGGTGTTTTAAACATCTGCAAAGGTTATTTAAAATAATTCATCTAAACTACAATTCATACAAAGATTTCAAAATTAAGTGCATTCGAAATATGAGTTGTGTTCGGTTATCAAATATAATCAATAATGACCACAAAACTAGAAGCCCCGGAAGGTATGGACTTAGAGCCTGCTCTGTTCAAATTGTTCTACAACGATTTATCTGGTTTTGGTAGTTTTTCTTCATTTTTAAATTTGCTGATGATGTAACCTGTGTTGTTGGTGGAGATGTTGGAAACGATTACCCCGCCAATGTAGTCAAACAAGTTAAAGATCGATGTTTACCAGATACGCACTCAAGAAATTGAATTTCCCCTGCTAGGCCAGGTCACGCAATTGCAGGGAAAAATGATACTCAACTACGTGTATTTGGACTAATCATTACCAATACTATGAATTTCGAGAGTTATATCGAGAAAACGGTTCCAAAATGTTCTCAAACGCTACATCTTATTTGTAAGAAAAGAAACTAGTCTACTTCAACTGATTTAAAAGTGTTGGGTCAAACAGCTGCTAGCCCCCAATTCGTTCTAATGTTTAATTGTATGGATTGCGCGGCGAAAACATTATAAGGAAAGTTGAAAATTTACAGAAATCGTTATACCAAATTTTGATATTGAATTTTCGTTCAATTTCAGATTTGATTCTAGAATATGTTAAACGCAATCCTATAGAAATATCAAGAAATGCTCATATTTTTAGGAATTTGGTAGAAAAAAGAATATACATTATATTCAGTGGTGTACGCAAAAAAGAGAGCATGGTGGAACGTCCCTTGTCAGGTTTTCAAAATTAATTTTGATTGGCTAAATCAAAACAATGTTCTGCAAAATATTAAAAAAGTTAAAAACTATTTATTCAGTATATTTAAAATTTTTCGCGAGGCTTCACACCGCTTGGACATGACTGAGATGTCGACCCGTTAGAAAATCTTACGTACACCCCTGATTCTATTAGATAGTTGAGGTTCAGGATCCATCATCTGAAAAGCAAATTCACTTTTATTTCCGAATGGGCATCTAAAAAATCTTCAGATGTTTATTTTGATATAAATATATACACATCTTATCACCTTGTTTTATTATGTGTTTGAAAAAATCAATGACAACATTTTTCATTTTGACAAGAAATGTTCAATCAATTTACTTCAAATTATTTGTTATGTTGAGCCTTGATTATATGTAAAACAAACAATATTAATAAAAGAGTTCAGCTGCCTCCTTTGTACATTACTTTAATCATTCTTTTCTGAAATACTAATTAGATCATTCCAGGGGTGTGAATAATCCGATTTTTTCAAAAAAATCAATAAAATAAGATTTTTTGATTTAAATGACATTTTTTTATTTAAATCTGATGTGCCATGAGAAAGTTGCTGGAACTCAAAAAAATATTTGGAACTAAAAATGTATTAATCTAATCATAATGGAATGCGTAACTTGTTTGTCACATGTATATTCAAAACCATACTATACTTAGAGCAAAATATTTTGATCAAACACATAGAAATCAGGTGTTCAAATTGCTGACTTGTAAGCTGCAGCAGTAAGCAATTTATAACTCATTTAGATTGTTAAGACTTGGAAATTCATGATTTAGTCCAAAATTTTCTGTGTTTTTTCTTGTTTTTAAAACTTATAGTTTGTGATATACAGAATGAGACAGCTTTGTTGTCCATTAAAATGCAAATAATCTATCAATATAGTAAATGAAATTAATTAATAAACAAAAAAAGCAAAAATTGAAGGGTTAAGTAAGAAAAATCAAAAATCCTTATTGTGTGTTATTTATGTAAGTATTTGATTTAAAGCTTTGCTTTATCATGTGAAATCGCCTTAGTGGATAAAGTCGCCAATTCAGTTATGGGAAATTGGCTGCCTGATTTATTTGATTTTTGTTTGATTTAAATCATATTAATTTAAATCCATTGACCCTGGGCGGGGATTACGCGATTATAAATGGATGCGACACTGTTTCAAGTTTAGGCCGAAATCAACCAATGAGCGTAAGTGGTGGCGCTTACGTAAGAGGAACGCAATCATTGTGATTGGATCAAAGTGGCAATTTATGTACTTGATGGCCTAAACTTGATATCAGTGTCGCATCCAGTGTATTA
>CABFPE010000006.1:403857-418388 GCA_900660155.1 Hofstenia miamia | reverse complement strand
CATACGGAGGCTAAATGAGTTTTTTTATTACTTGATCTATATATATAGTTATTGGTGATCCATATTCTTCTCTAAACAATATAGTATTGCTGTGAATAGAAAGAGAATTATCACTTTCTGCAAAAATTGCGAAGCATTTTTTCGACAAATGAGATTTTAGAAGTATCCTTTAGTATGTAAAATTGGTCATATATTTTATTTTATGCGTCCTAAGGATGTGTTTTCTGAAATGTCGTTTTTATTGTAGCTTTATGTAATTCGCAGGCGCGTACCTAGGGGCCCAACGACCCCCCTTTTTAGATGACATGCCCTTTTTGGAATTAAAGTTACATATGGTAAACCATATTTGTTATTCCACGTGCGTGGTGTTATAAAATTTTCATATTTTATATTATATGTATTACATTAGTGAACCATGATTGTTAATATGCACATCACTAAAAAACAACTTTTTCATTTTTTGTAAAAAAAGAATAGAAATGCCCTTTTCAGAAAAATCCGACCCCCCCATATAAATTGCTAGGTACGCGCCTGATTCTTTATCTAAAAACAGGCCTTTTAAAAGCGGTTCATCCTCAACTATTCAATTGAATAATTTATAATTTAAAAATGTACATTTTCTTTCTTTAAACCCAGAATGGCATGATTCTGATTATTATTCGTTGATCGTGAATGGGTTTGCGGCGATAATTAGGCGAATTGCACGAAGTTTTTACAGTACATCTCTTCCAAAATTTATCTCAAGTTTGTGCTGATCAAAACTTGGGTTCCAAAAGCTATCATATTCTATGTGGATGATTGGTTTACAAATTCTTCCAATGGAAGCCGATGACAAGTAATTTGTTGCACATATGCGGAACTTTTTGGACCCCTTGTGTAGAAAACAATTTCGATTGTGAATAATAAACAACACTGGCGAACAAAAAAGCAATTTTTATTTTTCTGATGAAAAAATAGGTGATTCCTACTGAAAGCAATGACCTAAATCCAAATCTGTTCTCAGGTTTCTTGTATTACTCCAAGTTTTAGTAAGCTTGACATTTTCCCCCATATTTAAAATGTGATATAGAGAATTTAGTGCAATAAAAATTACCAATATTTTTATTTTTTCGTCATTTGTCTTCATATGGAATTGAGATTATAGTTTTCTTAAAAGAGGTAATTTTAAGTCCTGTTGAACCTTAATCATTCGACATTAAAACGAGATTGTGTGATTTTATCAACATAATTTTGAGAAAACTAGAAGTTTACTTAATGAAATATCACAATATTAGGATCATATTTATACAAATTTATATCACTAACTGTCTAAATCAAGTTAGGACCATTTTGCTGTTGATCAGTGAAATAGATGCTTTACTCAGGATTAAGAATGTTGTTTTATATAAGAATTCTTTTATGCGAGAAATATTTCTATACTATTCATTATAAAGTAATTGAATTAAGAAAGTGCATTGAGTATTCGTCAATTTCTAAAGTTTAATAATTATATTTTTAGATAACTCTATAACCTATTTCCTTTTTCTTTTAAATTTTTTCGTAAATTAATTTGTAGTTTTTAAATACTTGCTTTTTCATTTTTATTAATGGATTGTTCACTAATTAAAATTGGAGCATCAATTGATTATATTAACATGGCCCCGTGGGAAGGTTAGAATTCCCTAATTGAGAGAGCTAAGAAACGGCTGAAATATATCGTTGTCACACTGTAATACGAATCAATAATTGCATGATTTGAATTTTTTTTCACAAATACTTTTATCACCAATGATTTAGTATCGTTTTTGAAAACTTGTGTATTCTCCAAAATCGTCAAATCTCATAGTGTTGTGTTATCACCTCATAATTATTCACATATTCAGCATCATACTTTGAGTAAACATTTTTTACCATGTTTTAAAATACAATCTAATTGCGGTTGATTAAGCAGGCTTTGATTTCGAATGTAATGCGACATTCGTTACTTACACTGCAGTACTACTTGTGTTAAATATTTATTTATTATCTCTTTTCAGCAGCATCGTCACTGTTGAACCAGCCCGGGCATTCAAATCTGAAGTAAACTGGCATTGAAAAAATGGGCTTGACTAAGCATGGCCGCTCGATAAGGGGGCAAGACAACCTCTTCCTCTCTACACTTCTACTATTTTAAGAAGCTTTTCTTTGATCGTAATTTCTTTCATTTTTTACACGATCACTAGCATTGTTGAGACTTACTTATTTTATATTTCCTTTAATATTTGGGGGGTTATCTTGCTGCCCTGATACTATGTATGCAGTTTACTTCAAGTTATGTCTTAGTTCATTAAGTATGTAATTTAGTCGTTACTACGGAAGAACATTTCATTTGGTTGACGTCACTGTACTCAATTGATTAACTATTCTTAATTGTGATCGGTGCTATAAATCTTGCATTAATGTTACATAACGCACAATAACAGTTTCAGAGACATTTTATTTTGTTTATAACAGCAAGTTAAGTATGAACAATATGAAGCGAAAGAGCCAAGCATATATTAGAATGGCTACCTATAAGTTAAGCATTCGCACTGGAAAATTATTAACAGACCTATTTTTTAAGAAGTCAACCTCGAACTTAGATTGCTTTGTAACGTAGACTAAGTTAATTTAGGGAAAACGAGTTAAGTCGGATTTTGTAATAAAAATGTTAGTGGGAGACTGAAAATTTGTCCTGTCCAATCATTTGACATTGTTTTAATTTTGTACAAATTTTAACGTTATTTTTAGGAATAAGTACTTGCAATTGCTATCCTCTTTAAAGTAATTGTTTTTATCCTAAGAGATTTGCTTGATGCTATTGTTTAGAGATACAAGCACTCGAATTTTGCATTTAAGATAATTCAATTGATAATTCGTTTTCTATTTTTAGAAATATTAAATAGTGCTTCGGATATGCTTGAAAAAGCACTGTTTTCATTTCGATTGTTATTTAAAATCGATATTCTTCATGTACAATTTTTTAATAACGCTTTTGCAATAAAACTTGGTTGAATTTTAATGCAAAAGTTATCTTTTTTATTGTAGAGATTTGAATGGATCTTAAGGGGGGACCACTTTTCACAACTTTTAATTTTTGGAAATGTGATAGAGATACAATTATTACTTTAAAGTGATGTAATATAGAATAATTTTTCAAAGGAAAACATCGTGTAAAAATGCAAAATTTTTAATATACAAATTCGATTATCACCTTAATTGAAGATCACTATACCTGTTGCTTGTAGTCAAGACAGACTCAAGTGAAGAACATGCTTAATGTTTTAATTTTGGTATTCTTGGTATTTTTTGCTAAAATTTAGATTTAGAAACAAGCATATAGTAATTTTTTAATATAAATCCACTAGTTTGTACAATTTGAAAAAATATGTCGATTTTTTTCTAAAAGTTTTTTAAAGGGGAAACGCAAATGTTGTTTAAACTACGTCTTATGCAACAGTTATTTTAAAAGGAATGTTCATAAAAATTTTCAAGTTAACTAAATTTCTTCCTTGCATTTAAATACGCGTTCTTCAATAACATGTGTTTTTTGAATCTATTATAGGTCATTCTCCTGGGCTTATCTAACCTATTTTGCAATGTGTGGCTGTTTTGTAGATTTTAAGATACATACATTTTTATGTATTCATATAGCATTGTTTGTCAACATTGATAAATATGATCAGGTGGTTCAGGCTTAGCAAGCATGCAAGAAGACAAAACGATAATCAAGAATTCCATTTTCGCTCAACCTCGACGATGAAACATTCACCTCTAATCATGTAAACTCAAATCTAATAACTCGCTTTAGCGAATTCAAAGAGAAATTTGAAATCTCAATGCCACCTTTGTTTAACCAAAATAACCATTTGCAGTTGCTTGTAACTTTTGGAAATTGTTTGAACAAGTATGTTTCCTATTGAGGCTATTGAGGAGATGAATTATGTGGTGTTTGAGACATTGATTAACCTAGAAAAGATAGTAAAGCTCAGTAACCGTTGCTGAATTGTTTGCAATTCCTTGTTTTGAATCAGTGCTTGCTGCTGATGTATTAGTTATGAAGTATTCCTATTGTCGTCAAAATATAATGATCAAGTATTTGCTTTATTTCATTGAAGTCTGTTGATGAGCCATTTTGAAATTTTAAGTGTCACACAAAACTAGCTTTACAATATGCGATTTCTTGAGCATGCTTGGTAGTTGTGCAAAAAGGCTTTCAATATCCGTTTTCAAAGTTTGGATAAGTTTTAAACCACTCTCTGATTATATACTTAACTCTGTAAGCACAATGCATTCAATTCACCATATCTAATATTTAAAAATATTTTTAGTTCTTTGTGAATTAATACTGAACTAAATGGTGAGGGGAAATAAATAGTGTTTTAGTAAGCGTTATGTATGAAAAAATAGACGCATATGATTAACAGAGGTCAATATGAAATATTTTTTACTGTCAAAATACGCGTTTATCAAATTTTTTAAATATATTGCAGAATTTATGCTGAAGGTATTTGTATATAATTAGTTATTGGTATCATTTAATTTTCTGAGCGATGCTGTCTTGGGTATGCTCATTAATGGAATTAATTTTATACCTTGCAATATAAGGTACTTCACTAATTAATAATAAATAATTCAGTAATCGCTATACATCAAAGATTGGTGTACAAAAAATGAATATATGTATATGTATAAAATATTTTAAGGATTGGGATAGGAGTCGCTTTCAAATAGCTTTTTTAGTGTATCAGTGCATTATACAGAAGCACTCGCGTTTGCCATTATATCAATTTCAACATATTTTTAATGTATGCTGAGTGACAATCTGAATGCGATTTCCAACTCAATTTTGAAACCCTACTCGCGAGATTTGTTTATCACGAGTCGCAGAGTCCAGCTACATTGATGTCCACTTTACGCAGTTATTAATTTCACTCGCCCTTTCTGAATTTTGAAATCGGATAATTTCCTTGTATTACGTCATATTATCACCATGCGAATTCATTTGTCCAATTTTTATGTTAATTTTATTTCACTTTATTTAAATTAGCTAATTCACTTTAGTGTAACATACTATTCGACAATCGCTGTTGCACACGTAGAATAATTCATTGTATGGCGAAATGTATTAATTTGTGGACGTCATGTGTCACTGTTGACATCATGTAACTTTATCTTACATACAATATCAATTCTAACTCACAAATTACAATTAAATTAAATTCATTGTTGTTTGAAGTATGTGCACATTGTTTTTAACAATCTTTTTAGAATTTTATGATATACAAATTTGAGTACGTTTAATATAGTTTCCAGACCCTACCCATTCTTTCTACTTAGGGGATTCTAATTTATGATTATATCATACGAGAGGATACTGTATGGAGAAAAATGTGACCAGAATCTTATGATTGATTAGCAAGTGAAAACTTTTTAGGAGACATTCAGAACTGTATCACACAGAAGAATTTTTGAATATAATGAATAGTTTAATTATTTTTCAAAATTGAAATCCTTCCGAAGTTCTAGGAGGGAGCTAACATAGTTTAAGAAAATTTCTATAAAATGCTTAACATTTTATTGGCTTGATGTTTTCTATTTAAGCAGCAGTTCTAGATTCGCTCCTGTTAATTCGGTTTTTAAATTCGGGCCGGTTCAGTCAGGTTAGTATTCAACAGGCGGTTAAATTATTACAAAGAATATTTATTGTTCTAATTTTAACAAATTATTCAAATAAAAACATGGAACATCTACTCTGATGTTAAATACGACTTAAGTCAATTGAAGACATGTAGCACAATACAATAGTTTATCAAACTATGAAATAAAATCTTTTTGGATTGATGGCGTGTTATTAAAACAAATTGCCCTTCCTATATTGGCAATTTTTGCTAAAAACATATTGCATGTTGTAGGATCTAGTGTATCAGCTGAAATATTGTTTTTAAAGTGATTATTAAAAAATGTCTCTCGCTTGACAACAAGTAAATTTATTACTCTAAATATTTTTTAATATGCTCAAATGTCATTATTTCTCGCAACTTGGTTAGTCATTTTTGATATTTCGAGAAATTTCTTTTGACTTCAGTGGAAGTTAGTGGGTGGAGCATGTGGGTGTAAAGAGATGATAGCAGGATTTAAAATCTGAAAGACAGAGGATAAAGGCGCCACGACATTAAACTTTGTGAAGCACACTTGAATGGAGCTTGGATGATCCATTTACAGAAAATGATTTTTTTCATCTTGTTATTACCTGAACCTTTATTAGGTTTGCGAAAAATTTGAAGGTTTTTTAAAATTCGGATTTTTCATTGAAAACGGTTAGTCTTTTGCAGGCACATCAAAAAAAATTTCGTATAACTATTCACCATCACCATTAAATGGAAGCACCTATGGATACGTCTATATCCAAACTTCGCAGCAGGTTTCAACAAAATTGATCGAAAAGTGTAAAATAAATTCTGCAATTTTATAGTTGCTTGAAGCAGTTTAGTGTTAAACAAAACAAATACCGTAAGCATAAAAATTGAAATTAAGCCCGAAATCAATATTGGACTTACTTTTTAAGAACGTTATCCAATTTGATTGGATATTTTATATATACTAGCTAATCAATTTTCTTTACAGTCTTATTTTTTGTCTAACTCTTATATTCATACTCATGTTCTAGCAATTTTAGCTGCTTTATGAATACTTATTTGTTTATTGGTTGCTGAGCACTCAACACATCAAAAAATTTGACTAATCAAAATGCACTTGAACATAAATACTAAAGTTTTGCGTTTATAATTTATTACTTAGTTTGAAGATTATTGATATTTTATTTTTTCTACATGTTAAGATTTTCAGGCCTATCCAGGTCTTAGAGATCCTTCAAATGATATTTGTTCAGTTAGAATGCTTTTTTTGCATGGCGATTTCCACATCATTAATAATCTAAAGACCATTCTCTTCTGCAAATTACTGCTTGGCCATGTCAATGTTTTGTATTTCTACTATTTACAGTGTGTGGAATGCCATTCATTCAAGTAATCGATTGCAGATGATTCTAAGGCATAGTCACAAATTCTAGACATGTAGTTGCAGGTATGTTCAGATCGACGTTTGAATTGATTGATTCCGTTGCAGACATTCTTTGTCTACTACTATTATTATAATTTTCTTTTGTCTTGTGTAACAAAGCAGCTATATTTAAATGGATCGAGTTATTTCGCCATTCAATTTTCCTAAATAAATATCACCAAACAGGTGTGCAATTTTAATATTTAATTGCCTCCCTAATTTTCCTTTCTATTCTAACAAAGAAAATGATTCTTGATATGAAAACCGTTTAACTGTATTTCTTGCGATTAAATTCCAAGAGTGCTTATTTTAAAAGCTTAATTCAGAGATTGACATGTTCGTTTCCCGTGTACATGGTTGTTGCTAAATATTATGAAAAATTTTATTTCAATTTTAATCATTGTGATTTTTATAGCTCCTAAACTCCTGGAAGGCTTAATGTTAGGTAAACGTAATGCTTTCAATAGGTTTTTACTTCGAGACCATTGAAATGTTGATTATGGTTGAGTCTTTTGGTTCATAAATTAAACACTGCGACCCATTATTTTATTTTTTATTAATATTGTTGAAAAATTTCAAGTTTTTTGCATACGTAGTTCTTAGACATCTCTTAAAATTTAATTTATTAAAGTTTTACCACTTTCATCCGCAATTGGTTGGAGTTATGTAATTAGATGATGAGGAATCATGTTTTCATGGCATCTATTAAGACATATTTATTATAGTGTATATTTATAAGGTACATTGATACTAATTTTGGTGCAAATCTGCATATTCATGGGTATAAATAAGACATTTTTAATGTATTAATAATTTTGACAAATGCTAATAGTAAGGCATTTAGAGAACTTGCTTTCTATTAAAGTTAAAACATGTCTTTTCACTATCCGTTGTTCTATTAGTGTCTTGAGAAAATCTCAGTGTGATTGTTTCTTCAACATCGGTTACATCGATTTCTGTGATTGATAAACATCATCTGTTTTTCTTTTGTAATGTCTCCATGAATGGGAACGTTGGGTTAACGCTTAGATTTCTTCTTAAATGATATACTCATTCCTCTTGGATACCCATGTGTTGTCATTTTGTTCATGAGTCATCAATAAATGAAATAATGGAGGATTAACCGCTCACAAAACCAATAATGCGAACAGTACATCCTATGACAAGTTTTAGCCTCGCGATTCTCTTAATATCAAGTTTACATTCTTAGCTTTTTCTCAAACTCATGTGTAAGAGCCGGCATCTAATAAATAATAATGACTATGGTAAGAGTTAAGTCGGATATTTTGTAGGTATGGTATCTAAACTAGTAGCATTTAAAGCAAGGTATTAAAATGAAACAGGATGAATAACTAACATATCTAAGCATTTGAAATGAGTGAGTTAAATCGTTGGATAAAAATAATCGAAAAATGTTGTAAAATACTGCTCAATCTTCACCATTTTGTAATATTTTTTATTCCTAAGTCATTCGTAAAATTGCCGAAATTGATCCTCAGTGATTTTTTCATAAATAATTTCTATGGTGCGAACACAAAGTAAGAATCCCTTAAGAATTTTGTTAGTTAAACCGGAAGTCTGTTTGAAGGAAGAAGGCTATTTCAACTTAAAATCAACCAACGGCACTACTCGCTGTAACTACCCTTTCTATAAAAACGTTTGCAAGCCCCATTACATAATAATATTGATGTAGTAAACACGAAACAGACATCAGGAAAGAGGTACGCAATCGATAATTAGTTAATCTGATCATTGCTTCATAAATAAAATACGACGTAACAGGAAAAACTTATCGTGTAAACGGCAATTAAATGTAAACTTCATTGATTTGATATTTTAAAATGTAACCTACTTAATCATAGGCGATGTAGCAAATTGTTGATTAATATGGATTTGCAATATCTACAGTTAATTGGATGTGGTAAAATGGTATTACTCTCATTTGTTATGTACAAGGAATCCAAGTGGTCCTATATTGCTTGAGTGTGCTGCATTTTGATTGCCATGAAATTCCTCAGGTTGGTATTAGTTTCCTGCGTATTTTGCAAATTCTGTCCTTTTTATAGCAAGTCACAATTCATCCTTGAGAGGAAATCCATTTTCAATAAAATAGGTCTTTCCTATTTCTCACATTTTAAAAAAATTTATATTTCTTACATTTTCTACGTCCATTTTCAATAATTTCCTGTTTATTTCAAAATAAAGTACAGTGTACGAATTGAATGTTGGAACCAATGTTCAACATTTGTAAATTGTTACTTTTGTGAAGTTGAAAACAACTGCCTTATTACTTTAATGCAGCCAACTGAGGTCGTAATGTTAGTCAAAATAATAACAATTTTTTTCAATTGCGCAATACATCTTGAATTGCAGGCTCTTTATTTATATTTTGTTCATCTGAACATTGAATTTAAAATTGGAACCTTTAACAGAAAGTTCTCTTTGCATTGTGAAATTGTATAAATCTATAATATTAGGGCTAATTTCACTACTGATACAATTTGTTAGTGTAATTCCAAGTAAACAATTCACTACTGAGAAGTGAGAGGTTGTGATTCATTTGAAAAAGCAATGCAAGACTCATTACAAAATATCGTGTGATTTGACGATATTAAAACTTCGGTATCCCCGAACAATTAGTGCCTACAACTTAGAGAGGCGGCTTTCACCAAGAAACAAACTGGCGGTCAGTCAAAAACCAAACCACACATCATTACCCGTCAACTTCACTCAAAGTGGACCTCTGAAACTTCTTTAGGATGTGTTCAGTCAAGGGGCTCTATATAATTTAGACACCCTCCGTCCAGTGTAAGTTTTTTAAATATATTTAATCTGGGTGGTAGTTTGGCAGTAAATCAAGCATTTTTAAGAGAATCACAGCAAAACGAATGATGTCATTTTGCAAATAACAGTGTCAGATCTCGATGATAGAATTTCAACGCATTAGTTTATCAGATGAAGCAAATATTGAGCTTTATAATCAGTAAAACGATATATGTGAGACAACCTCCAACAAAAAATCTCGTTTAACCTTAATATACCAATAACACTAACAAGATTGTTGGTTTTTTTGTTAATGGTTTGAGCGTCATCAGAAGTGATAGTACTAGAAACCTGTTCGGTTGGAAATAAATCTTAATGCGGGGAACTACATGCACAACCTTGAGCAATCAGAGAAGCCAAATTTTTTCACCTAGAAAGTGCTCTTGTACACATTGCGAAGATTGCTAGACATTTTATGAAAGACATGGGGGTGCCACTTCTTCCTGAATTGCCAGTTCATGTGCGTTATTTAACTTTCTTTGGATTATTGTTTGCTAGTGTGAAAGGTTAGGTTCTGAAGAATCACCCAAGAAATCTAAAAGAACGTTGGAAGGCTTCAAAGTCAATTTGGTATTCAATTCCCGATGAGTTCATTAGGAAACTTTATTTTTCATATTCGAAAACGCTTTAAGCTGTTTTAAAAGCTAAATACAATCGTAGCAAAATACTAAGTTTCAAGCAGGCTAACCTGTGTTCTTTTGATGTTCAGTTCTAAGTTTGTAAATTTTTGTCAGCCAGTTATATATAGTTCTTCATTGGGTTCCAAAAATTATTTCATTATAAAAAATTTTCTCTGAGATTTGGAAATCGTGAGACATAGCATGTAATGTTGAAAATTTGTAATAAAGTGCTGTGCCAAAAGTACTTGAAAATATTAACTATATTTCATTGAAAATTCCAATTTTTTTAAAAAAATTTAATTTCCCTGAACCTAAGGCCTCGGTTAGACTGCAATGCAATTATAATTGTTGTTGTGATGGAAACAGCTTACCAATCACATTAGAGTGGTTACACTGGGTGATTTGTGGCGCATGAGCAATGTTTTTGTAAAGAAATAACTAGAATTTCTGACTAGTAAAATTAATCTCTAAAATTATGATTAAATGTACAATTATTGGTGAACTTGACATAGTGTTATCTGTAAAGCATGTTTTAACAAATTTCAGCTCTTACGCATTAATGCCTTCATCAGTTATTAGTAAGGATGGAATTCGGATAGTGCAGAGGCCTACGCAGGATTTTCTGACTCAATGCAGGGTGAAGCCCGCCAAAAATATTTAAAATATTGAGAAAATACACCCTAAAAATGCATTTCACGATCCTAGATTTTAAAATTTTCAATTTTTTAAGAACAATTTCTTGATTTATCCAGTTAAAATCAAATTTAAAAACCTGACGGGGGAATACTGAATTGAACATACCGGATAATTATATAATAATGCAAGGTAAATATTTTTTTAAATAAAAAACTGTCCATATAAATATAATACATATCATAATAATATAATTTGATGAATTTCAGTTTGGCACAACGCCTATTGAAGCCTTTTAAATTGCTACGCAAATCNAGCTAAATACAATCGTAGCAAAATACTAAGTTTCAAGCAGGCTAACCTGTGTTCTTTTGATGTTCAGTTCTAAGTTTGTAAATTTTTGTCAGCCAGTTATATATAGTTCTTCATTGGGTTCCAAAAATTATTTCATTATAAAAAATTTTCTCTGAGATTTGGAAATCGTGAGACATAGCATGTAATGTTGAAAATTTGTAATAAAGTGCTGTGCCAAAAGTACTTGAAAATATTAACTATATTTCATTGAAAATTCCAATTTTTTTAAAAAAATTTAATTTCCCTGAACCTAAGGCCTCGGTTAGACTGCAATGCAATTATAATTGTTGTTGTGATGGAAACAGCTTACCAATCACATTAGAGTGGTTACACTGGGTGATTTGTGGCGCATGAGCAATGTTTTTGTAAAGAAATAACTAGAATTTCTGACTAGTAAAATTAATCTCTAAAATTATGATTAAATGTACAATTATTGGTGAACTTGACATAGTGTTATCTGTAAAGCATGTTTTAACAAATTTCAGCTCTTACGCATTAATGCCTTCATCAGTTATTAGTAAGGATGGAATTCGGATAGTGCAGAGGCCTACGCAGGATTTTCTGACTCAATGCAGGGTGAAGCCCGCCAAAAATATTTAAAATATTGAGAAAATACACCCTAAAAATGCATTTCACGATCCTAGATTTTAAAATTTTCAATTTTTTAAGAACAATTTCTTGATTTATCCAGTTAAAATCAAATTTAAAAACCTGACGGGGGAATACTGAATTGAACATACCGGATAATTATATAATAATGCAAGGTAAATATTTTTTTAAATAAAAAACTGTCCATATAAATATAATACATATCATAATAATATAATTTGATGAATTTCAGTTTGGCACAACGCCTATTGAAGCCTTTTAAATTGCTACGCAAATCACTTTTAGTAATTGTTACAGGATAATCACAAATAAAGTGTGGTTAGACTACGCGCTCTGCACACCAATCACAAATGAAATCGAACATCACGATTTCTTCGTGATCGTCACATCGCTAATTACCTCGGGTGGTTAGACATGCAACGCTTTCAAAAGTGACAGATCACTTTTAACCAATCACCTAGTCTAGCCTTGGTCTAAGGTTTAGGTAAATATAAGATTTAAAGCACATGAGGCCTGCCATGCGCTAAGTCAGAGGGCGCTGCGTCTGCGACTGGAGACTTCCTACAATGACACGTCAGTTCGCGGTTTAAGAATGAAAATGAAAGAGGACATACTCTTCTTTCAGCCAGTGCTTTAAGATTCTGGATATCTTTATTAGTTCTTGAGTTATAAGCGTTTAAATATTTTTTCCAGGATCGGTTAATTAATCGCTTAATCCGTCATTTTCAAATTGTTTACTCTAGACATTTGTCTTTTGATATGCTGATAAAATGCAAGATATTAGCATATCTTGCCATTTTCTTTAACTATAACAAGGACAACTAAAGATCTTTAGTTTTCCTTGTTTTAAGACAAAACGAATAATGATAAACAGTTAGCATTGATCTAACATTATAGTCCAGATGGATATACGTGCTATTGTTTGTTGTTAAATGCATAATTGTTAGCGGGTCGATTTTGCTAGCTTGTTCATTATAATGTTAATAGCTACTGCAGGGTCATTCCATAATAGTTCGGAGTTTTTCAATTTTGATAAAAGTAGTGAGGCTCATTTGCTCCGGTAAAGCGAGAATCATTATATTGAGGTATACATTGCAAATACCGCTCTCTCCACCAGAATGTAAGATCAGTTTCAATAATTTAATTTGGATATCTAAGCTATGTCTCTTATTAACATCTATTGAAAATACTGTAATAAACATACTTTCTCAAATTAATTCTAAAATTAATTATACAATACCACCCACGAGTGTAACATGATCCTTCAGTTCTAAAGTTCGCAATACAATTGGTAACAGACGCCTAAATGAATTATCCATCCTAAAATTCTAGTTTCATAGAAAACTTTGCAATTTGCAATGCATTTACTATTTTAAATATATGATTGAAAAGCCATATATTTCTAATTAGAATGACATTTACAGTTTCTTAATTGACACACAGTTTCAAACGATTTTCATCTTCATATTTAAAATCTGAACTTAAACTTCTTATTTTTTAAATCCTACAACTTCGAAATCTTAGAATTTATTCGTTTTTCCATGTATTGCAATACGTAAATCTATATACAGGGTGACACAAAAAACCGGGCCCCAACTCTAATTAGGCCCCGCTTCTTAGTGTTTTGTTTGAATGAAATGAAACTTTGGTCATAACTAGTTTATTATATTCAAAACATTACATCAAAACACTAGGACCTTTGGCCTTTTTTCTCCGTTCTACAGCATCTGTTCTAGATGGCCTCCACTTAGCTCCGTGCATTTCTTGAGGAACAGCACAAAGTTGTCTATGACGTTTTTTACAGACTGAGTTGGTAATGGCTCTTATCTCCTCCCTGATGGCTTCCTTGAGTTCCGTGGTGGTTCTGGATTCCTTTGCGTAGACTCTGTTCTTAAGAATACCCCAAAGGAAAAAATCTGAAGGGCTTAGGTACGTAATTTAGGGTGCCCCCTCAAAATCATATATATATAGATATATAAACTCATATCGCTTTGTATTATGGAAATTTGAAAAAAGTGTACAACACGCAAGCTGAACTGATTTTCCCATAGTACAAAGCGCAAATTAGCAGTTCGATATTAAGAAATGTTTTTAGACTATTTATATATTATGAAATGTCCACATAGCTGAAAAAACATTTTCTAAAGCATTTTTAAATTCACATATTTTTTATTAAAAAAAATATTGAAGTTCCTATATAAAAATATTTGCACGCATACTTGCGCTTTGTACACTTTTTTAAAAGTTATCTTGTATGCTTCAAAAAATAAAGTAGCAGCTAAATATATGATTAGCTCATTCGAAAGCTCCATTTAGAACAAATGTGACCTTCAACATTTTACGCGCGTAGTTTTAATCGGGAATGCTGCAATTACTCTTTCCACATCAGGCAAGTATGAGTAGATATATATATATATATATATATATATATAT
>CABFPE010000006.1:388545-403583 GCA_900660155.1 Hofstenia miamia | reverse complement strand
TATATATATATATATATATATATATATATATATAAACATAAGAAGTTGCATGTAATTCTGGCAATATGACCTTTTCAGCGTGTTACAAACTTTGAAAATGTATTTCTTTATGTAGACCACTATTTTTGCGACAGTTCTTGTAGTTTTCTTGAAATTGCATGTTTAAAGATTTGATTAGTTTACATTTTTGCATATTTTTAATTCTTGCGAATAATTTTAACGCTTCATCAAACATTTTCTCTGATCTCTAATATTGATTACAAACATCTCTGCTGCATATAAGTATATTGGAAAAATATACGTTTGCAGTGCTAAAAACGTTGAAATTTCAAATTAAAAGATAGTTTTCTGATTCTCAGATTAACATATTTAATATAATTGACATATGAACTACTTATAAGCATTCATTAAAACAAAAAATTCACTAATTTGATTTGAAAATTCTTTGTAGAACCAAATATCCGCATTTTTGCAATAAAACATTGTTGTTAGTATGAAAATAGGATGTAATATGTACGAAAAAATTATATTTGGTAACTTAATGAATTCTAATCAACTTCAACATTTCCAACCATTACAACCAATATTCAAGATATTTCACAAAATATCCAAATTTTCAGAATTGCTGACGACATCGAAAATAATGATGACATTTAATTCCTGAAAATTGCAAATTGATAGCGCTGATATGACGAATCTTTGTGCAAAGTTTCGTTTTAATATCATAATCCAATTCAGAGTTAGTTAAGGGGAATCGAGGAAATCATCCTCATCAGGCTTGAGTAGTCCTAGAAAACCATTTTCAAATAAGGTTAATGTACAAACGTTTATTTCTATATTTTTCCAGATCATATTTTTCTTTGGAGTCTAAAATCCTATATGTATTTGGAAATTTTGTTGGGTCTTAATATTAATGCAAGGTGGTAAACAATGTTGAAATTACCTATTGTCGACTCATATGATATGTTGTAGTAACCCTTATTGCTGAGGTAAGGCATATAGCTGGGATTCTCTGAGATACGTACGTGAAGTGATTGACTTAATCCAACCAAGTATATGTAGTGTAGGCTCTCTTGATTTGCATCACCTGTTATTATAATGTATGCCCCACGATAATTTTTCATATTTAAAGCTGCATTTCTAAGTTCTTTAGTACTGATTTTCGTATTTCTATGCAACAGTAGATATTTGTTTAAATTAATAATTGCAAGCATATAGTCGAGGTCTACATTCTTTATTTTTATGCCTTTATTTTATAATTGTTGAATATACTTTGGTTTTCAAGTGCTATTATCGATTAACATGTGTGATAACGCCCGATTAGAACTAAACGTTTTTTATATTTCTATATTTAATTTAATCTCTTTTGAAGTTGACAATAGAAAAATCTTTATTGTTTAGTATGTATTAAGGTTCACAGAATTTTCTAATTATTTCATTGACATCTAATTAATGCGACAAAGGAAAGGATTGACGAGATACTTTTAGAAATTTATATACTTTTTCACATGAAGCTTGAGCTTAATAATTTGTAGTTGGTTTCCTTTATCTTTGTTACCCACAAGATGTGTCTTATTTTCTTAAATCTCGCATGAACATTTTGAAAACTATACATTAAATGGGATTGAATTTTTTAATTTTGATGGCTCTTCTAAGATAACCTTAGCTTGTATAGGCTCTTTAATACGTACAAGCAAGGCACGCGTTTATTTTTATCGAACTTGCCTATTCGATAAATATCGAATATTTGAGTTTCATTGAAATCATAATTTAAAGTTTCAAAACATTTAACAACCATATTTTTTTTCCTTTGTTCATTCTCCAAAATAACTTTTATTATTGTCTAGGAAATCTTTAATACGAATTTCGGTAATACTGTCAAGTTGAATAGAGCAGATAACTGATTGTCTAAGATTTATTCCAGCTGAAGTTTATTTAATTTCATTTCAGTAACCGCGGTTTCAACCTTTTTTTCATGTGAGTGATATCCGCATCACTCCACTTATTGTTTCCCAAATACGTTTAAGGGCAGTGCATTTTAAATGAAAGTGATTGTTACAGGTTATGAATCAATTTTTTCAATTGTAAATTTTTTATTTGTGCATCTTTATCAGATAGTGTTTGCACTAAAGCTCTTTAGATTTGTTTATTACTTATTTGTAAAATGTAATATATATATATATATATATATATATATTCGTCGTTTGTACCATACTAATGGTGAAACTTCATTACAAACGAGGAATTCTGAAAAAAATGACTGTTACAAACGACGAATCGCCTTTTTGGGGTTTAAAATTGAGGAGAATGCAAAATTTTCGAATTTTTTCAGTTAGTGTATTTAAGTACCCTCTCAACAATATATCCTACTTAATTAATGGGTCTAAAAATTTATAATGAAAAAAAAATTTTTTGCTGGTTTTCACAAATATTCGTCGTTTGTAATTTCTCAGCAAATTGCTTGGATCAACTTCACACCTAGTTCATTAGCTCCCAAATTAAAAACTACATTTACTAAAGTCCTTTAAAGATGCATAGGCTATGGAATACTTTGTTTTTTTTTGAAATTTCATTTAACAACCCACTATACCGGCATGATCCTATATTTTGGGGAATAATCGTTAATATCTCAGTGAATAATGCTTGGATCGACTTCGAACCTAGTTCATTAGCTTCCAAATTAAAAACTACATCTACTAAAGTCCTTTAAAGATGCATAGGCTATGGATTACTTTGTTTTTTTTGAAATTTCATTTAACAACCCACTATACCGGCATGATCCTATATTTTGGGGAATAATCGTTAATATCTCAGTGAATAATGCTTGGATCGACTTCGAACCTAGTTCATTAGCTTCCAAATTAAAAACTACATCTACTAAATTTCTTTTAAGATTTATAGGATATGGTATAATACCTTTGATTACTATGTACTTAACAATATTATATGGTTATTGAAGTTCAAGACTTTCGAGTTTGCTGTAGCCAAGAAATTAATCAACTATGGAAGGCATTGGCTCTAATAAATAGAATAGGCACTAGTGTAATGCATATGATTAAGAAACTGAAATTTGCAACTTCATTAATATAAAATAAATTTTTGGTTACAAACGACGAATATTGTTACAAACGGCGTATATATATGAAAATTATTATAAATGACGAATATAAATTCTGTATAAATTACAAACGGCGAATATATATATATATATATATATATATATATATATATATATATATATTGACGATTCGTACTATAGAAGAGCGTATTTAGCGTAAATTGAATTTTGCCATGCCACAGAACGTTAATGTTTGTAGTTTTAACGATAGGCTAATAGTTGTCCTGCAAAATAGTGAGAAAATCGATTTATATATATATATATATATATATAATAGATCTTTAAATTCATGAAAATGTAACAATTTTAGTTTTCGTTTTATAATGAGCGATATAGTAGCAATGAACGTAGCCATCAGGGTGAGACCCCCCAATGAAAGAGAACGCGATAACAATAGTGGGGAACTGTTGGGTATCTTGGATGAACACATATTAGTTTTTGATCCCAAAGTTGAAGCGCCACCCGAATATTTTCACGGAAAGCGGTTGAAACCGGCTCCCTTTGCTCACCGACGTAATAAAGACACACGGTATGTGTTCGATTACATTTTCGACCAGTATTCTACACAAAAGGAAGTCTTTGAAAAATGTGCCCAGCCAGTAGTTGAAGCAGTTATTGATGGGTTTAATGGCTCTGTTTTTGCTTATGGTGCCACCGGTGCAGGTTTGTGATTCCACGTTCAAATTTTAACGATAGTCTTTTATATTATTGTTGCTGTCCACAAGTTTATTTTGTAAAAAGCATTATTTCAGCAATAGTTTACATTTATTATTCCAATTTAATTTATACTCGCCCAATATGAGAAAGCAGTATAATCAAAATTCAATTTCCCCTGTTCATCTTTATTATCTACATTTCTACACTTACATAATATATAATTATTTTGTAACAATTTAATTAGCAAGAGATTAAATATGAATATTATTATTTATTTAATTTTGTTGATTAGGTGTTTGCACAAAATTACTACAGTTGAATTGCTCTATAACAACCAAGCATATATCCCCGACACAACCGTAATCTTTCCAATGCAATGAAATTGCTTTATAACGAACATGCTGCGTGACAAAGTATGTGAACACAGGCAAATTCGTTTACTGTGATTTATTATAAAATCATTAGTAATTTTTCGACATGCCGATATTTATTGTCTATTTGACATACGACAGTTTGTAATAATTAGTTTTCTATTTTAGATGTTAGTTCATATAAACAAAAACAAGTCATTTCTAGTTGCGACAATAGATTATGAACATTATGTAAAGACCAATATTAAGCAAAAATATATGTATAATTTTAAACAGTCAGTATCTTATATGTTTACCGGCATCTTTTATACCATATAAATGCGATCTTTCATTGACTGACTCAGTCAGATGCTCACATGAAAGGTTGTCCCAATCTGCTATAATAGCATTTATCAGTTCCTTTACTGTGGCATTCTGCTTTCCATTTAAATACTCTTAACCATTATTGCCCATATGTTCTCCATAGGGTTAAAATATGCGATCTTCTACCCCAATCTGCAAAGTCAATCTTGTTATTTTCACAATAGTCAGGTGTACCTCTAAGCACGTGTATTGGAACGCATCTCTATATTCAAAGCATTTCAATAGATTCCCGGAAAAACACTTATGATATTTTCTGGAATCAACCTTATCCTCAAAGATTTGTAAAAGTGCTTTTCGACCACCTGCAAACGTGGCCGAAATCATAATTCCACCTCCACCAGAAATTCGTCTCGATGCTGAGTCCCAGTTAAATTCCAATAGCATTTTTCATAATCAGGACCATCTTGATTCCATTTTTCATCTGTGAACCAGGTTCTCGATCAGTCTTGTGTCATTTTGCTTTTACAAGATGCTAGTCGTAATGTTTTGTGGTAACGTGTCAGTTGCAATTGCGTTTTTTATTTTTAAATAGCTAAAATCTACGTTTCGAAGAGTTCTTTGAATTAGTTCTAGTTGAGACTGCAAGCTGCAGCTCATTTTTTGTTTGTGCTGAACTGGCGCCTAATCCCTTATTTTTTGGAACGTTTCTAATGCTTCTATCAGAAAATTTCTTTATACGTCCTCGTCTGTTACTACAATCTTTTCACATCACTTAAACAGTTAACGTTCACCTTGTGTGCAATGGACAAGTTGTTTAAATTCCCAACACTAGAGGCGCATCTTTATACTAGCTCACTATTGAATTATATGGGCCCCATTTTATTTTAATTTTACAGCAAATCGCCAGGCCGTGGTCTTACAGAACAACAAATCGCTCTTGCAATTTGCCTTTTTGATTTAAAAATAAAAGTTGTCCTTAATCAAAATCACTAAGAGTAGGTTTTCTATCCATAGTTGGAAATTCTCACAATGCAATATGATTTAACCAGTTAACATGCTCGTATCTATCCCTAGAGTTTTTAACATCAACCCACACACAACATTTTCATTATCGCAACTGCTTTAGTGAAACAACACTTAAAATAGAAAACTAATTATTACAAACTGTCATGTCGGATAGACAAATAATAGGGAATTTTCTAAATTATTAATGTTTTTTAGTAGGTCGTAGCGAACAACTAAATTTGGGTAGTCTAAGAAAATTCTTTCATAATAGCATGCTGGCATTGCGAACGTTTACTTTTGTTCATGTTTGCTTTTAAAATTTGAACTGAACATTGCGTTCCATCAATAACGTCTCAAGAGACTTATTTGTTAATTACACTCATATTTTGTGACATATTTTTGTCGGTTTTTATAACGATCAACGAATTCAGGAAGTTTTTGAAACGGCTATTTCTTTATAAAGACCATGTGTAGTGTCTCCCTTCCATAGTCGTTACATTGTATTGTACTTCAAATTTAAAAATTTCCTACAGAAGCTCAATGAATTTTTGAAGTTATCAATCGTCGAGGAATAAGAAGAACATTTTGTAGATTTTCATTTAATTCTACTGAAAATTATTTACTTCTTTTCCACATCTGAACACCATTATTTTGTGAACAGTGTTATTTTGTCTATCTATTGAGCCTGACAATGAATTAATGTATTATTTAAATTTTAAATTGTTTTGCTATGCGACAATTTATGTATACGGTTATGTATACTGAGTATAAACCGCAGATTATGTTTTCTAATAATTATATCAAATAGCTTTGTCATCTTAAGTCTTCTTGATGTATATTTACGATAAGTATGGAAGTATGCGAGTTATGAGCCATCAATGGATTTTTAACAATTTTGTTAAATATTATTTAATTTGCAGTTAAATTGTAGTCAAAATTTTGGTTAATTTATTATCAAACCTTTGTTTAGGAAAAACGCATACGATGTTAGGTACCGTACAGCAGCCCGGTGTTATTTACCAAACAATGGTGCATCTATTTAAACTAATGGAAGATAGATCTGAAAATACAAAGTTTGAAATTGGAGTCAGTTACCTCGAGGTTTACAATGAAAAAATTCGCGATTTATTCACTCCTGATAAAACGCGGAACCTTCCTTTGAGAGAAGATAGCGTTAAGGGAGTTGTGATTGCGGGGCTTACTTGTCATGCACCAAAAAGTGTTTCAGAACTATATGAAATGCTATTAATTGGGAATACGAATCGTACTCAGCATGCGACAGATGCCAATGCCCAGTCAAGTCGTTCACATGCTGTATTTCAGGTAATAGATCCTTAATATATATATATATATATATATATATATATATATATAATTACATTTGCGCTTACTATAAAAATCGTTCATATATAGGGCGCTTACTACTGTTATTAAAATATACTGACGTCTATTACACTTGTATGTAGGCGTTAACTACAAATGAAAATTATATATTGGTGCTAACTTCGCACTGTAGACATTAAATCAGATTATAAAGCGTAAATGTGTATTTCAATATGCCAACATATTAGTTTTTGGAATGCATAATTCTGTTTCTAAAGCAATTATATTTCCTTCACTTACACGTTTTCTATTTTCAAATAAGAGACTCCGTAGTTCTTCTATAGTAATATTTTCATCACCATGTTCTAAAAGCCCCAACAAGGTTTTTTGATACGATGTCAGAGAGGTCGTTAAGTGTCTGCATAAACCGTGCTTTACTAGATTTAGAACATATTTTAGTAATTGATCATTTTCACTTGAAAATTCTGCATAGCATGCGGCCGGCTTTGATGAAACCCTTGTCGAACGTTTTTTTATATCTGGAGTCACACTTTTGTTATTTATCGTATTTATCGCAAGCTCATTATTATAAAAGTAAACTAATTCATTACAGCGAAATGTGCTTGACTGATGGATATAGTTATAGTACCTTTCGGTCGCATCAGCACTATTCCCGGTTTGCACACAATGTTTTGCGTATGTTAGAGTTAGTGTCTTTGACGCAATATGAGAATCCCAAAATTTTCGAATGGTATTCACGTTGAAAGAAAATTATTTTGCATACGGGAAGTATTTATTTATCATTGCGTTTATGCGACACATCAGTTTCTTTTGTACCTGCAAAACTATTAAAAATCATTGTGAGCTGCTTTTCTATTTCCTGAACAAATCTATCAATTAATATGAACAGCCAGCATCGTCAATTTGTAGGCTAGCAATATGTTTACTGCCAGTTTTATGTCTTTTTGTTTCTATTGAATCGGTCCTACATGCAAATAATTGTGGTTGAAGATGTGAGTCTAAACTACTCGTCAATTAATATGAACAGCCAGCATCGTCAATTTGTAGGCTAGCAATATGTTTACTGCCAGTTTTATGTCTTTTTGTTTCTATTGAATCTGTCCTGAATTCAAATAATTGTGGTTGAAGATGTGAGTCTAAACTACTCGTTGTTTGCACTTATTAACAATTGTAAGAATATAATTTTAAAAGACTCGGAATCACTCCAAGCATCTGTGCTTTATGAAATTGTGTAGTAAACGTCCATATATTTCAGAATTTAGCCGTGTTAAGAATTGATAAAATGAAAATTTGACAACTTTTGATTGTTTTGAAACTTTTATAAAATTTTCGTACTCCTGTTATAATTGCATTAATATGATTTTAGCTAACATTTTGTTCAATACGTATGAATCCAAATTTAGGTTCATCTCCGCCAGCGCCCGCGGAGCGCGGCATTGTTAACTCCATTCTCAGTATCCAAGCTTTCTTTGATTGATCTTGCGGGTAGTGAGAGAGCTTCAGTCACCACCAATAAAGGCGCCAGACGAACAGAAGGAGCTAACATTAACAGATCTTTGCTGGCTTTAGGTAGTTGTATCAACGCTTTAGCAGAAAAAAAGAAAGGCGTTCACATCCCATATCGGTATTATTTTTAATTGACATTCCTCAATGAATGCTTCATTTTCTGATAGGTGATTATATTAGTTGCCATTTTCTGTTTTGGTGAAAACATTCTCAAAGAATAAGGTCTAGCTATTATTATGATTCTATGAGTATTAAAGGCGTCTTGTGGAATCTATGACATTAACATCTTCATAACATTTGACCTGAAATGTGTTTTACTTGGTCCTCCAAATTATATAGTTTCGTGTAGGAAATATTTACTAGCAATGTAAACAATGTCCTGTATATATGTGTGTACTTTCTTAATAATGCTTATGCTAATGTAAACTGAGTAATCATATTTAAGGGTGGGCATGGATATACATTTTTCCACATGCTTATGCTAATGTAAACTGAGTAATCATATTTAAGGGTGGGCATGGGTATACATTTTTCCACTCAACCCAGTCCGCACCCACGGCTTTTTCCCCGCATCCGCAAATTTCCATTATAATATCCCCATTTTTTATTTATTGACAATATTATACTGATATAATTGATGAGTTCAAAAATTTCTAATTGGGTAATATTTAATATAATGTACATACACCACTTGATCGCACTATATATTTTCTTAATTCGTACTTATATAATAGGTGTGTATACATTGCCCTTACAACTTTTTCTTTACATGTACGCATCAGTATTGCAACCGGGCCGTAATTTTATTGGACCGACCCGGCCCATGTATTTTTAAGCCCGGTCCAATTCAATGCATGAATTTTAAGGCCCAGCCCGTGACGCTTTTATATTTCAACCATAGGAATTTAAAAAACAATGTTCAAAAAAATTTAATACCGGCTTTCGCTGCTGAGTTTAAAAGGTCTAGTTGACTGACGTGTTCAGGATCCAATCTGTTTCGTTTTTCTGTGAGAATGTTGCCAGCGTCTGAAAAATCTCGTTCGCTTTGTGCAAACCGATAATTACGCGCGTTAAAGTCACAATTTCAGGCCCAGCCCAGCCTGTTTACATTCTTCAAATCAGACTTGTCAATGAGCCGAGCTTCTAACGAACCGAGTCGATCTTGAGCACAGTATTTGATATACAACGAGCCCAAAACGAGCCTATTAATGAACAGCCAGCACAATCACAACAGGACTTGCTGGAAGTAGAGAACAGACAACTAATTGAAGGTAAAGATCTGAGGCAAGAGGAAATAGCTCAATTAAAAGACAAATTGACGTTATTGCAGCTGACCAAAGAAGAACAAGACAGAATACAGTCCCACAACTTTCAGTGTGTAGGTAGAAAAGAACGCGAACTACAAGCTTCGCCACTCCATGATCACCTATCAGAAGATTCTTCAGAAGACGAGAATGATGTGGAAAAGAAGAAATTCATTGACGAGATCACAAAAGCAATAACCACACAATTGCCAAAAGAAGAAGGGACAACAAAAAACATGAAACCTAAATACAATAACTCAATATTAAACCAGGAAGTGGGAAATGATATGATCCCTTGTAAAGCCACATTACCAAAATTTAATGGCAGAGTGGATNGTGCAAACCGATAATTACGCGCGTTAAAGTCACAATTTCAGGCCCAGCCCAGCCTGTTTACATTCTTCAAATCAGACTTGTCAACGAGCCGAGCTTCTAACGAACCGAGTCGATCTTGAGCACAGTATTTGATATACAACGAGCCCAAAACGAGCCTATTTTAGGCAAAGCAAGTTTATAGTTCTGCTTGTTGATTTGATTATGGAGATTTTTCTTATTTTTTGCAGTCAGTATCCCTTTCCTATAATCTTATTTATGAAATGTTTATTAATAGTAGGAAGAGCTATGTAAAAAATTCTTTGAGCACAATATTTTTAAAAAAATACGAGCTAAGACGGGACTCATTCATAGAATTTATTTGGCGAGCCCAGCCAAACTTACACAAAATTTAAACGCGCCGAGCCAAACTTGGAAATGTCGGCTCGTTGACAAGTCTGCTTCGAATATATGAGCCCGGTCCGGTTGCAACACTGGTACGTACCATGATTGCTCTTTACTCGGATGATATATTTTATTTATTTTCATTTGTAAGTTTGAAAATATTTATTTATATTTTGGTGGTAGTATATTTTGCAGAATGTAATATTTTTAAGCGTAGTGTCCAATTTTGGATGAACATGAGGAAAACAATATGTTGATTAAAACAATATTGAAAATCTATATTAAGAAGAATATCACATAAATATTGACACGTAGCGTAATTTCCGTAAGGTGTTGCTTTGCTAATTGGATAATTAAAACTTTCCAGTGAGATGCACCCAATATTTAGTGCTTCGTTATTTTAGCGCCTGAATTTTCTAACCGCAATATCACCCGCATATTTTTTATGTATACTCTTGGCCTTCTAAATACACGGCCGTATAGCTCACAGTACTCCTAATTTAAAAGGAGGCCATTGTATTTTATCAAATATCTGTTATTATCTAGTCCAATTTCAGAAATATTTTGGATACCAATAAATTATAGTTGATAATTTGTATGTGCCATCTAGTAACTGGCCACTCGCGGTTTCAATAGTTGGCCAACCGGCGACGTGCGTGCAATTGCAAAGCGTTGTTAGTCATTATTTTCTGTTATTCAAAACAGTTGATTGCACTACGTTGGTTCGATTTGTCACTGGATATTCATTTTTTGATCACTTCTCGTTGTGTCGTCAGTTCAAATTGTGATTTGAAAAATGACAAAGAAATGTTGTGTGCCAAACTGCAATAGTGGCTATGCAAATGGAACTTATCACCCTCAATTTGTTTTCCTATTAATTCTGACTTAAGACATAAATGGAAACTTGCTATGGGAAGATCCCACTATGAGGCGTTATTTTACTTTAGAGGACCCAGTTCAAGTGACGTTATAAAATAATTGAACCCTAAACCTACACCCCAACCTTTGCAATTGTATTGCATTTCAACATGTTGATTAATTTTTTTCAGAAAATTTAAATTTTGGGAAAGGGATTGTGGTTAGGGCGTTATTGCAGATCAGGGGACTCTGATTTCTAAAAGCCGAAGTGACGTCAAATTACATGCTAATGGTTTACGTCATCGTATGTTAAAAATTCATTGTTTAGGGTTCAGGTCTATAAAATATTAAAAAATTTAGGTTTTAGGTTTAGGTTATAGGGTTTAGGTTTAAGAAACGTTATGTTGTGACTTGGGTTAGGGTTTAGGTCTATAAAATATTGTAAAATTTAGAATTTAAGTTTACGTTCTAGATGACGTCATATACAGTGTTGATTAGAAACAATATTTTTATATATCAGAGTCCCCTGATCTGCAATAACGCTGGGGTTAGGGTTAAATTATTATTTTGTGACGTCAATCCACGTGGGTCCTCTAAAGTAAAATAACGTCCCACTATGATATTAACTATAACAGTTTTGTGTGGTCATTTCAATTTGAGGAAAAATATATTAAAATTAGAAAAATGGCCGCGGGAGTCTAGACTATTCAAAATTTCCCATTCATACCATATTTTCTTACCCAAAGTCGCATCAAACGACTATCACTCAACCAAGAAATACTCCTAAAGATCGAAATGTTATAATAGATGAGCTGGACGAATTTCAATCTAATGACGATTAACAGCATTTCAGAACATGATATGAAGGCATTAACTCCTAAAGGTTAGACATTTGACAAAGTTTCCGATGCTTTCAGATTTTAAAAAATTTTGCAAACATGTAGTGAACATCGCTAAACCGCTGTTTTTAATCGTTGATATTGTTCACTTAATAAAGAATATTCGCAATAATTTCTTGAGATCATCAAAATTATATGCACCTCCATTTGCGTTTACTTTAGATGTTTGGAGTTGTAATATATCTGGAGAGAATATTCTTGTCTCATGGGATAAATTGCATTCCTTATACAATGGAGAGCAGAAATCAGTGTTGAAGAAATCTCATAAATTAACATACAATGTACTACACCCTGGAAATAACAAGCAATCAGTATCGTTAGCATTATCAATATTTGATAAAACAAACTCTGTTGGTCTTCGTGAATATTTTCCAGAAGACACTTCAGCTTGTTTTACTGCCGAATTTTTAAAAATTATATACATATGGTGAAATATTATGAACAATAAGAGCATTTCTCATCCAAATTGGCTTGCCAAAGGTATATACTTCAATGATGAAAAGCTAAATTTTTTGGACTCGTTTGCTAGCTTGCTATGTGAATGGAAAACTGTATGTGATGGTTTTTCTAAACAAACAGCTGATGCATTAATTTTTTCGACACGTTCTAAATGCTTACTATCAAGGCATTTACTAAAATATTTCCAATATACCTTTGTGCTTACCTCCCGTTTTTCGAATCATCCAATTGAACTTCGATTTTGTTCGTACAGACAGATGTCTGGTGGTACATTTTTAGTAGCACTACATGAAATTGATTCTTCTGAAAAAATCATTAAGTTATCCATTCTTAATCACAATAGTATTTCCAATACTCACCACGATTTTTCTTTATCAGTGCATGGCATAGACTATGCTGTTGTAATTGATGAAAATATTAACATTGTCTTAACATCTTCTGAAGAAGTCTATTTCTATA
Organism: Hofstenia miamia; assembly: GCA_900660155.1. NCBI lineage: Eukaryota > Metazoa > Xenacoelomorpha > Acoela > Hofsteniidae > Hofstenia > Hofstenia miamia. Next base: position 390,583 of record CABFPE010000006.1, on the reverse strand, counting down.
GCTGGGTTTATTGGCAGGAAGGTTAAAGATTGTAGCAAATGCTATGAATTATGTGTTATGTCAGGAAAGTAGCCCACACATATTTAACTATCTGGATAACCTAAATCGCGGAGGCTTATGCAAACCTTCACCAGTGCTGATTTCTGCTGTTTGTACTGTCTTTTCATTACTTCTTGTAAATGGGGAACGACTGTTACAATGCAATGGTAATTTACGTAGTATACCCAACCCATGTCAATATTATTGTTCAATATTTATAGTGTAAGTTAGTATTGCTGATATTCTTACTACATTTTATATATTCTATAAAGATGCTTATTAAGAAGGCGAGGCGGTAGTCCACCTCATGTAAGGTCATACATCAACAGGAAGCATGTGCTTTGTCTTTTGGGATACATAGGGTGGACTGTTGCTGGACGTTCTACCACAAAGTGTCGAAATGAACTCAAATTATTATTGCAATCTCATTGATCGTTTCCTAATGAACATACGTAAGAATCGCCCACGTGACACTAAACTTCTGTAATCCCACATCCACCATACTTGCAAGATTATTATCTTTTTAGGCCATTAGGACAATCTATCCATGGTAATGTCTACATTTCACCAGAGACAATAAAAACCGATATTAAAATCTTGGTTTTACACAAATTAGCGAACTATCACCACTAAGTTTCGCAATCACTGCGAAAAATGCGTTGCACATGATGGTGTATATTTTTCTCATTTACGTGATGATGGCGATGACGACATGTAAATGATTATTTGTGCTAGCATGATTTTGTTATTAAATGTTGTTAATCATTTACTTCTTGTAAATCGGCAAAAATTTTCTACATTGTTCTATAATATTATATTCCAAGCTACGTATGTCATATATATATATAATACCATAACTCGGATGATATTTTCAATTAGTAGAAAAAATGTTGCACTTATTAGGTTTGGAACTTGATTGGTCCTATCAAAGAGTGAAAGAATTTACATGATTGAGACAAGAACCCATGCTGTGAAATTCCATTTTTGGAGGTTGTTTTAGGGTTTTGCGGAACCAGAAACTTGTAGTCCTATGGAATGACTATAATATTGGCCACATTTGGCAAGAATTATAATTTTCTTCATTTATGGTCATAGTACCTCTGAATTATGTCTCATGTAACTGTAGTAGTACATCCCATGGGTCGCAGAAACCTAGTCATTTGAGAACGTATAAAGTGAATTGTTTTCAAATGTTTGCATTGAATAATTTTTTTGTTTTAGATTATACGATATTTAGAGACTCGAATCTTACTCGAATTTTGAAAGATAGTCTTGGTGGTAATTGTAAGACTTGTATGATTGCCGCAGTATCCCCTAGTCGTGCAACATATGAAGATACTCACAATACACTCAACTACGCTCTCAGAGCCAAATCCATTCGCTCTCAGCTAGCCAAAAATATTGTCAGTATTGATGCGCCCATTGCGAAATATAGAGATATCATCGATCAGCTTAAGAAAGAGAATGCAAAACTTAAAGAAGAGGTTAGTGTAAGCTACTCTTGTATGTCTTGTATTGTTTGCGACAAATAATTGTAAAAACATAACTGATACTCTTGTTTTTATTAATGCATTGATTTCTTGCTGAAACAAAAAACATTAAGAATAGACCCGTGAAAAAATTCTATGACTCCATTTGATGGAATAATTATTAACTGTCCATATGTAAGGTTATTATAAGGGTAAAAAAACTACCACAGTAGGTATTCCACTAGACGGTCTTAATTTAACTTATAAAGAGTATCCTGTATATGTAATCGATGGAAGCTTTACGACCTCGTCACACAGAGAATTGATCTGTGCTTAACCTGAGGCGCGTTTGTCAACAAATACTGCTAATTAAAATTTTGTTAACTTCGACTTTAATTACGAGAATGCACCTCATAAAATGCTTACCCAAGGCCCATTGTAGCTGTCCCATGAGATGTATTTCTGGGCATCACCACGCTCGAGACTATCAGTCTTACATCCATATATATATATATATATATATATATATA
>CABFPE010000006.1:352438-369236 GCA_900660155.1 Hofstenia miamia | reverse complement strand
GATAACATTCAGTGGTTTTCTGATGAGAAAAGAAGTATAGAAGACATATTTGGCTAAAAAGGGGTTGCATATGTCGGTAGTTATTGTAGTAAATGATTGCCAATCACATTCGTTTCTAGCCTGAAGATGCTGTGATTTTAAATCAAGTTTAAGATCGTTTTAATGTTGGCACTGTGGAATTAACTGATGAATTGGAAGTTGCCTCATATATTCCTGTAGAAAACAAAGCTTCTTGATATTGGTTTTAACATGCGCTTTTTTGAAACTCATTTGTTCATTATTTGATGTTTGTTATTAAACGTTGATTAATAAATCCACTTAGTAAAAAAAAAATTAAAAATTATCTACAAATTTGGTAGCATTGTTGGAAGGCCATTAAATTTATTTACAAACTTCCTCAAACGGCACAAATTATTGGTGGATTTATGGTTTACTGGACATGAATGTTAAAATACACTGCATTGGGATTATTGTTGAAGAATTTTTACTCTAGTAGATTATATTGCTTTCCCTTAATTAACAAAAACAAAGATTACTATGTTACTATGAAGCTGAAAAAATGATGAAATGATACTATAAGGACACTCGAAAACATCCATGCCGAAAGATCAATTACCTTCACCAGCTTCATCTGGCTGGAAGAATTGGATAATTCATACAAAAATTTGCCAAAAATACTATGCAATAAGAAGAAAAGCTCAGCTTCAAGGAAAAGATTTTGAAATCTCTGATTGGGCTTAATTTCAAGTTTTGATTCTAGCATCTATCTAGAGCAGCGGTGCACAATATTATTTGTAAGGGTACCACCTAAGTAATTTTGAGTACATAAAGGGACAGAGTCTCACACATATACACACATAAACAAAACTGCATTTAAATTAAAAAATGGAAATAAGGCTGGTCAATAACTAGTTTTATTATTGGTATTACTTCTGAGGAAAGATAATAGATAGTGTCAAATATAGTATGAAAGATGTTATCAGAGACCATCAGAAATGTTGTGTCGGCCGCCAGTTGCACACTCCAGATTCAGAGCTTCATAGCACGCTAGTGTTATATACGAAAGCAAAGGAATACATAAAATGATATTAAGCTTAAGGCGGTCGTTATATTGATTCAATTACACGAGACTACATTATTTTAACGAAGCTATTATGAGAAACCATCATTTATATTTAATTGCATTTACTTCTCCTAATAAAGATTATTTTATCTTATCTTATATTAAAGAGTTCATATTAAAATTTGGTCTGTGTAGTATGAAAAAAATCAGTTTTTGAAGGTGCGTAGAATAATCGCCTTTAGCAATACTACACAGCTCCAAAAATATAATGTTTTGCATGGTGCATAATAATGGTTTTCTATATTCGCAGGAATTAAAATAATTCTCTTGTAATAAATTTGCTCACTCTTCAAACAATATATCAAATGCAATCAAAACAATCACAAGATGGCATTATTGTTAATTTAAAGTCCATATTTGCCACAGCATTAAAACATACTGTATTTATTGGCTACTTTTTTGCATAATTTTGATGCTTTGATCATTCCAATTTGGTAGTTTATTGCATGTAAGTGTTTTCAGTAGAGTAAATTGCAATTGCCCTTTCGAAACCACCTACTTTCCTGCTCATCATGGAATTAACTCGGGTTTCATTTCTCGTGAATACTCTATCGCAAATTTTTTAAAATTTTCCTCATTGGATTCCCATGGGATCTTACTCTCGCTGCTGGAAGTTGTCAACCCACTATCACGCAATTGATTTAAATCTAGCCATTTCTTTGGACTTTCTCTGTACATTAACTTTCTAGTTTTGTAAAAGTTAGTGTCACGGACATTGGCGTCGCCAAGGGGAGACTTAAAATGCAGGCAAAAATTTTTCAAGGTTACTGTTGAGAATGGATCAGAGATGGAAGTAGGACGGGTGGACCTATGGGGCAACTCAGGGCGGGTATAAGGCAAAGATTTTTTAAAAGTGGATGCCCATGGGGCAAAAACACTTTTTAGTTAAGAAAGATTGAAGTAGGAGATTGCCAAATTTAGAGATTGTAAAAGTATTTTTTACATCAAAGTTCTTTGCTTAAAAAATTGATTACCATGCATGTTATTACATTGGAAGACTGCAATTGTCTTTGTATAAATGCATTATATACATAATTAGCTTTATAAAAAGCTTTATAGAGTTAAAGTTAAATTTTATTTTGCTATTAATAATATCATTAATATGCATTGTCATATTAAAAATTGACATTCTAAAAAATGATTCTGTATCTTCTAGGAAGTAAGGATTTAAAATATTTCAGTGGCGGTGTGCTGCTATAAAAATTGTCACAGAACAAATATGGGGTAATAAAATATTGTAAGTAAGTTTGGAGCAGAATTTTTGAGCAGGCCAATTTAGGGCGGTAGAATATAAAACGTGGGGCAGATTTCAATACGTGAAAATGGAGCAAGGCACATATTCTGTGGGGCGGAGCAGGGCAGTTCACAAGAATCTGTCCCATTTCCATCTCTAGAATAGATAGGACCAACAAGTGTATTGCAAACTGCATTGTAACATCTACCTGAACATTCTGCTTTGGAGATAGTTTTAGCAGAAAAAAATTTCATATACAATCTACTGTTATTAGAGGATTACGGTTTACACTGATTGGCTAAGACATTTATTATTAATACCAATTATTTACCCGCCAAATCAACATCATTATAACACTTTGCTTTCTTGCCAACAGTTCACTCAATTACATATATGTAAGACAACTGGGAACAGGCATGATTTTAGACTATTTTAGCGACTGAAGCAGTTAGTTGCAGTAAACCAGACGAGCTCATGCTGTGTCATATGCCCATCACGCAGCCCTGATTGAGCGTGTTTATGCGCCTGCTATTGAAAATGGGGCTCATCAATGCTATTCATAAACTGTGGAACATGGGCATTAGTTTACTAATGCTTACGGTTAGGAGCGATATGTAGGTAATACATTTAGGTTAATGTACCTAAAATATATTTCTTATTGCATATTGAATTGAGCTGAGACAACTAATCATGTAAAATAGAATAACATAATCAGATTTAACATCGTATTTCATCTGAAAGTTTGGCAGTGGTATTAATAATAAATATTAGTATAAAGTAATAAAAAACGTGAAGAACGCCTTGTTATATGTTTCTGTGTTACAAGATATTGTAAAAGAACTTGATTTAAGTTTGCTTTTATCCATATGTAAACTATCAGGCAGCCGAGGTGCTGTCAGTAGGCCGAATCCTATTTTGCTTAGTGTACTGGATTGTCTTACCGCAGGACTCAATGACAGATTCAATGATGTAGATGTGATTTTTAAAGGAACATCTGTGTTGAATCCACAATCGGATTCATTTCTCAAAATTACATTACTTGGTAGATTTTGTGCTAACTATAACTTCAATGCAGAGGACATCCTCAACACTTGAACTCTTTATATTCTTGGCGCCATACAAGGATGCTTTCAATTCTGTGTGTTCCCTAGCAACAATTGCGGTCACTCTGCCAGTTTCAACAGCAACCTGTGAGAGAAGTTCCTAAAAAATGCAATTATTTAAAACATATTTGCAAGGCAGAAACACTGAACATGGAACAGTTCATTGATGACTTTGACATTTTGCATGATAACAGGAGGACTAAACTTCACTAAGAACTGTAAAGTTAATGTTAGATTCCGACTCCTCTCAGAAATCCATGACCAACTATTAAATCCTTGAGCGATGCCCGCCGTTGTGAACCATTGGATGAATTACAACATTTCAATGATATTGACTTAATTGACTTAAGAACATTTGAAGAATCATTCAATTCCAGGTTTTCAAGTGATTATTCGTTTACACGAAATTCAAATTCATCATTCATTTTCTTGTCACTTGATCGTACCTGCTCAATTTTTCATTTCTCTTGCTTTTTGGAATACATCAATGATCAATGAAAGTTCGAATGTTTCCGTAAACTGTCACGCATTCGTATTCCATTTTTGGCAAAGGGCACAATTTTGCGCTGGAACTTGTTGGAGGAAGTGTTACAATACTTGAAATTAGATATGGATGACAATGAACAAAATTATAAAGAACGTTTTCTCCTTCGACAAATGTTCCTCTTAAACCGACATTCTGGCCATAATCATGGAGTTATATTTAATGAATATGACGTTGTATTTGCATATGGACTTTATGTGTTTTCTCGACCAGCATATCAATATATCAGCAAATACATTAATATTCCAAGTGTTCGATATTTACAAAAACCCTGCATATGCTTGTTTTGGGGTTTGACAATGTAGTCGTATGTCAAATTTTGTGTAGTTTAATTAAAGATCTAATCCGTCTAAATTATTCTTAGTCTTATACATCTAATACTAATATGATAAAGAGAAAATAAATTACCAGTAAAAGCAACTTCTTTCAGTCTATGCTTAAGTTCACAAAGACTGCGGCAAGCGCAAGCTATTGCTGTAATTAGACTTTAAAGTATTATTCATTTGTATTTACCCAATATATTCATAACTGTAATACTGATTTCCTATTAAATATACAATCATCACTAAATTACAATATTCTTTTGTAAATAAACGTACAATAATAAAATGTTTAATCATTTAAAGAGTATGGTAATGTTGTTTTCTCTAAGAAGTTGTTGATTGTATAGCATGTCCCTTTGTACCTGCACATGCTCATGATAGTACCACACATACCCACGGATGGCAAACTCAACAGAGCTGTCGCCGTTCCTGGTTTTAGAGAACGGCATGGCACGGTTTTTCTTGAGTTTTCTGATGTAAGTAAACCCTTCTTGGATGTTGCTTAAAGTCATTGGGTAATCAAAATCTTGGAGCAGCTATTCTTCAAAAAATGTAGAAATCGGATCTTGACAACATCATGTTGCAAGAGCCTTTTATAAGAGTAACTGAAAAGTTTTGCATAATATGACCCAGCGAGTTAGAAAAACTAGTATAAGTGGCACTTCGACATTGTTCAAGTTTTGAAATGCGTGATATTGTTTTAATGTCAGCTGCTAGGGGGACAAACAGAATCCCTTCTTTTTAACATGAAATTGCATGAGTTTGATATTTCCTCTCTTCTGCTTGGCTTATACTGTAACTTGCTTCTGAAGGTGAGTGACGTAAATTTGATTGTTGCAATGAAGAAGTTACAGTGACATCTAGGGCAGCAGGTTGGCCGCCAAGCCACGAAGGAAGGAAAATATCGCCAGGGCGGAATAGACTATTTGATATTAAACCCTTTTTTCACATGCTGGTGACAATCCTGCAGAACTAGAAATAGAATATATGCGGTCACGTAAACGATCATGTCTACTAATCCTATCACCATTACCATTGCAAGAGACTGCGTGATCACCCCATATATCCTGAAAACAGGAAGAACAAAATTGGCATTTGCGTTCAGTTGCAAATAGCTGTAATCCTAGACGATAACGGGAAGCAACGCGAAATTCTTCTGGTCGAAGATGAAGGCCAAGTTTCTTTATTGGTGCAACTGTTAACCAAGAACCGGCATATGGCAATGAAAGGGACTGAAGTCGTGCTTTTTCACGAGGAGAAGAAGCATTAGAAATAAGGTTTTTGAACTTTTCATTATCAAATGATCGTTGAAGATTTCGTTGAGTTAGAGAAGAAGTTTAAAGTTCTTTTGACATATCAATAAGGAATTTGTTCTCAGGAAGAATGAGTAGATCAATACCGGTGAGATCCCTCACTAACTTAGCTGAAGCAAATAATGACCCAGTATAAGCTGATTTGTGAAGCTCTGAAATATGACAAATGCCCATGCCAGATAATGATGTTGGAAGCCCAGCTTGTTTCCAAGCAGATTCAGATAATACTGAACCAACTGGCAATTCAAATGAATCACGTTGGGCAGAATCAAATTCATGTAGAGCACTTTGAACTTCAGGGGAAGGACATGTTGTGCGAATAGAATAAATTAATTTAGGAAAACCTAAACAACTTCGTAAAATTCCATAAGCACAATGAGGGTCTTCAAGCATATCTAATTTATCAAGAACTCTCTTAACTTTATTAACACGTTTGAGCATATGGGCAGCTTTGCATTGGTTTGAACCAACCATTGAACCTAGAATCTCAATTCCATCGAAGTTGTTCCGAGTTATTTCAGCATCAATAGAATTGAACTCAGAATTGCACTATAGTTCACATTTGTCAAGTCTTAATTTTAAACCTGAAGTAAAATCAAACGACTTTAGGATGTTTATAAATTTAAAGAGCTCTTCTTCATTCCCTCCAAATGTACCGTCATCCAGAAACCAAGAATGCTGATTTAAGTTTGGAACATTTTCGTTGATAGAATCTAGAATAGGCATTATACCAATTGCAAAAAGGAAAGGTCCAAAAGGATCTCTTTGCTGAACACCAGAAGCACTTAAAATGCATTTATTTTTGTAAAAAAGAAAACTATGTTCCTGGTAGCAAAACTGTGCAAATGCATGAAGCCCAGGAAGTCTTTCTTTTAACTGGTTTAACATAATATCTCTTCTTAAGCTATTGAATGCGTTTTCAAAATCTATTTGAAGAATACCTGAAGAAGATAGATCACAAATTTTTTCATGGTAATTCCAGTAGCATGTATGATTGCTTCTGCGCCTCCTTTAATTCCGACACCTAACTGATGAGGGGTTAGAAATTCCAAAGCATCATTTTGACATGAACGTAGAATGCATTTTGCTGTAAGAATTTCTCCAATAGCAATTGGGCTTATTCCGCCAGATCTTTTGGTCAATGCAGTAAAAGAAACACCGCAAAGAAGAGGTGTTAGAAAGTCAGGAACACCATTGCGAGCAAGCAAGTTAACCATGAGAGTTATTTTATTTAAACAAGACTGTGATTGTTCGGCAACCTTGCAATTAATTGCATGAATAAAATATTCAAGATACATTTTAGTTGGACCAGATGAAGTGCCAGATGGAAAAGCTGTTAAAGCTTTAAGGACAGTATCACAATCCATTTGATATGCCGGGAATTCTGAAACGGACTTTGTTGATGAATTTTCAAGTGGATGTAATTTTTTCAGCTTTTTGAAATTTTCGATAGTGTCAGGAGCTAGCCCCTCTGAGATTAAGACCTTTGCAGTGCGGCCGAACTGTCCAACTTCACAGAGCTGAAGTGACTTTCGAATTTGAACAGGACTTGAAGCATCTTTTTATGGTCTCCGTTTGGAATGATCAACACCTCCTTTCCAAAGATTCACTATATCATATTCTCGCCATCTTTGGATTCTGTTTCTTATTATTTCAACAAGTGGGTTTCTACTTTTTTTCCCAGCTATTTTGTGTGCTCTTAAGATAAACTTAGAAACATCAAATAATTTTATCCAGCTTTTTTCTTCGTTAGGATTCAAAAGACAGCCATTCAGTAACGAAACAAGGAAACGAGACCATTCTAAGCGAACACTTTTTGGGATGTAGCAGATTGTTGGAACATGAGATTTGTAAATTTCGATAAGAGAAGGAAGACCGTGATGAGGTGGCCCGGAACTTCTAGGATTATCAGATGAAATTGAATAACTCAGTCTAAGTTTATCAAAATCTTGAGTGAGACTTGTTCCTACTAGTGAGAGCTGATCAGAAGTTGCTGTAGGTGGACGAAATTTGGGGCACCAGAATTGTATGACATTGTTAGGATTATTAATGCCAGCACATTGAAAATGAACCCATTTCTTGCATGACAAACATTGAATACAAGAATTTGGACAGCTTAAATGACATATCACACATAAGTATTTGATCACCATACCATTATAAGCTTTCAAGCCGGCTATTTCTCGGTTTTGATCTTTATTGATAATGTAAAAATATTGTATCTGCGAAATATTGCATGAATGAATGCATATTTGTAATTTGGCAAAGTTTAACTTAATTATACTTAATAAGGTATCAATATTTAAACGAAAATTTACCAAGGATTTTATTGGTTATAATGATTATTTTACAGTGTTAATTGGAATATCATGTTATTTGAATTATTTTATAAATTTCAAAGTTTTAAGTGAATTGTGTTTTGGAAGAGAATAGAAAATTATCCAACTGGATAATGAACTTTATTTCATTAAATTTCTAAGCTGTCACAAATTGATTTACGCAAAAATTCAACATAATGCAAGTTCAATCCATAGCCATTTTTGTTCAAGTATGTTTTCATCACTAATCTATACCCAAGCTAATCGTAATGATCCATATTGACCCCATTTGGCATTAGAGGATTAAGATAGGATGCCCTTATGGGCACACTATTCTAGTCTTTTCTAATTCATCTTTAAATTTTGTGTAGGTTTTTACAATTTCGCTTCCTCTGCGTTGCAGCGATAACCTTTTAAACTTTTGAAAAGCGTACCAGTCTATTAAATTTTGTGTAGGGCTATAAAGTAGTTGTTGACTTCGACAGGTAATGTTTTTTGCACAGGAGTTTTTCAGTTACCTTACCTTTACGCAGATAAAATTTTATTCATTAGCAGTGAGCATGGATAGCATAATCAAAATTTTCAACTTCTCATCAGCTCCACCTAGTAACTTGATAATCCGTAGAGTAATTGAAATCTTGCTTGAAGATAAAGTAAAGTAAAATGTGACAAGAAATTTTTTGATTAACTACTTTCTAATAGCGATTCTGATAGTTCATTGCATATATTTAATGAAGGAGTGCTTTTGTGGCTACGTTTTATGTTACATTTTTAACTGTAGAGTTCGCGTTTTTTATAAAATTCAAACATATGGTTAGACTTGGAAATATATTATAAATTTGGTGACTTCGATTTTTTGAAAAAAAGTAAATGGTTTCAGTTTGTTTCCTACTGTACAATTAGTATGGCACTGACTGACAGCTTGCTAGAACTCCTAAGTTTCAAATATATTTTTTGGGTTCTTGCCTCGTCTTTAACTTTCATGTCATTTTGATATATAGTAAACAAAGATTTCCAACCGGGATCATGCAATGATTATCATAACTTTATTAAAAGTTAAATCTGTTTGGTGGATATTATACTACGATACGATGGTTACTGGTATTCTGCACATTTGATAAGTATCTTTGCAATAATTATTCACGAGAATACCCATTGTTTTTATACGAAATGTACAGAAGACTTGGCTAGATGTAAAGATATGCATGTCTAGTTACATTTATTCGATGGTAACTGCTTCTAATTGCTGTAAGTTTAAAACCATTAGCGTGCAATAAAGAATTCAATTGAGTGGAGCTCGAATTTTCTAAATCAAGTTATTTTCCAGTGTAACAATCATATCGGCTTAATGCCAACTAGAGTGTGTGGCAAGGAAAAATCAGTAATCATTTACGGTTTCTTATTAAACGTCATTATTATTTTAATTACAGTCGTTATTCTCATTACCGTAACAGAGTATTAGTCGTAAATTTCAAGAGGCAGATAAGCCTGAGAAAAATATTGTAATAGAGAAATGTTTAGATTTTATTTAATCTTAAATTTAGAATTTCGTCATTTTTAGCATATAATTTTTGGAGTCTTCGTGCGCTTTCTTAGCGTGAATATCCTGCCTTTTAGCGTAAATGGCTACTCGTGAGATATACTTAGCAGTGAGTGCAAATCCATAATCCCAACAAAATTATATTCTAATTACAAAACGCGTTGAGAGTTTTAGAATGCTAAAATGGACATTTTCGGGTTCTTTTATGACAATTCTCAAAACATGCTGGCTCAGGAATTTTTAACAATACAAATTTTTATTAAGAAGGTGCGACTTCTAGACACAACAAACAAAGCATATGTATTAGGATTAGTTCACCCACACTTCACACCTGACCTGTTTCAGCATCAAACCTGACTTGATTTATACCTGTTTAATCCTGATGTTTATAAAGGAAGAGATTATATACACGATATACTCCTCTTTTCGAATTATAGTTCCTCTTTTCGTTTACACTGTATTTCAATACAAACATCAACCTTAGTTATTAGCATATACATGTATGAGAACAGACATTTCATGATAAATCAACAAAGAATTTACCATTTTTGCTTCATAGGGAGATACATTAATTATATATTGATGCTCAGTCTATAATTTTCGTTATTTTAACCCAGGCCATGACATATATCACATATGCAATAAGGGAAGCAATAGGCAAAGTACTGGTACCAAATCATGCTGAGTTAACTAGATTTTTTCATCCACTAAAATAAAAATGATGTCAAATGGATCAAACAACATCGATTCTATAAACCTAATTGTGATCCATTCTATCCTGATGCGCATTTGAGACGCCTCAAATCCGGCCTGATTAATCCTGATAAACCTGATCTAAAAATCCTGATATGACTCAGCACAACTAGGTATCAACCCAAACAATAATCCTAAAAACCAGACATAGAAAATTCAAAAGTCAATCTAAGAGATGAATATATCTGCAATTATCAGACAATGCGGGATGCGGATTGCATGAATGAGAACACTAATATCTCAAATTATCAGTATCAATCGAAATGATTTCAAGATATGTTTCAGTTTATTAGCGTCCTTTTTCCGAGCTACGAATTCCTTGCACACTAAATATAGAAAAGCCACATTTTCATACGCTGGTTAATTATTTGACTTGTTGCTCAAAAGTAAGTAATTTATATATATTTCTATTCATGAACTTATACAGGTGGACATGGGGGAATACCTCTTACTTTTAACGTTTTCTGCACTATTTTTTTTCCTTATGATTAAAAATTAATATTGCATAGAAAGTGTTCAAAAAATAAGAACTAAGATAACATAGTGCATTTAGAGTGTTTTTGCAGTATATGTAAATTCATTAGAATTTTAGCACACTTTTGATCACTCAATTTGATACCTTACTAAGATGCCCTTGCCCATCAAAAAATCCTGCATGCATCTCTACTTTTATAAATCATCAGTAATTTATTCTAAATAGTATCTTAAGAATAGAATTAGACCACCTACCTGAAGAAACATTGACTCTTCAGGACTACATTCTAAAACAAAAATCATAATCAACCTTTGGCAATGTCTAGAATTTCATAATATTTATCTAAGTAATATCAAATTTAATCTAAAACATTACTAATCATTGAAAGCTAACACCATTTTAGCCGTAATCATTTATGAGGTGAATATGTTACATTTTCCAACATGTCTTTATCAACTAGAAATTGCATTAATTCAATCCCTGTTATTATATATAAGAATATACGTTGAAATCTCACTTCAATGTTTATCTGGATTTTATTTGATCAAAATGTACATACTGTGAGATTTTGATATGTATGTACTTAAAACCTATATTTTTTATGCAAATTAGTACATAATGACATTATTAAAGGAAGAATGCAAAAATATTTCACAAAATTGGAAAACTATAAATGAATTCAACCTAGGCATTGCAAGTTGAATACTTTACTCCAAATGTATAAGCACCATTTGAATTGAGAATGTTCTTGAAAGCGTGCCATTCTATTTTAATGTGAGAATTTTTATAAACTTTGAGAAAAGTTTGTTTGTATGGAAGGCTTACAATAGTATCTGTTCTTCTACAGTCTACAGCTAGCTGAAAAACTTGAAGAACTTTACCACATCATTTAGCCAAAAACATTTAGATGGTAGCGGACTACAAGAACTTGAGAAAATATCCTTCTAAAATGTGAAGTAAAAAATGCATTAATTATTTTCAGCTATATAATACTAAGAGTCTTCAGGAAATTGGAAATGGGAGGCAATCATAATCATATAGAAGTGTTCCACTGGCCATAAATCTTTTCAGTAAAACCCTTATGAATAAATGCAACACAGTAAAGATATTTCGCAATCACTGTTTTATATGGAAATTTTCCATGTCAAATTAAATTCAAGAATTTGCAAAATAAAGAAATGCTACTTAGTAATGACCTTCTGTTTTTTATGTTTTACTAATGAAGATTTTTAAGATATCAATTGAATTGCAAAATGATGTTAAATCTACTAATTCATTCACTATTCTTTTAGCTTAACACTAAAAATGTCATTACTCTTTGGGATTATTTTTATAGAACATTTCAAAATAGAACATTTATAGAAGAATGAAAAAATTACACATGCTAATTTAAATGGATTATCAGTGTGTTTGGTGATGCATATACCTGCTGTTGTTTTTAATGAATACATGCGCAAGTAAACAAAATTATAATTTGTGTCAATTTTGACACATTTGGCAAAACTAGTGTTAAAGAAATTACATCGTGACTGTCTCTTTCCTTAATTTACAATTAATATTTTATAGTAGCAATAATGCGAATTTTAGTGCTTTCCAAATTCTGTTGCAAGTAAATCTAGATTTCGTAGAAACTTATATTCTCAGATATCAATCACGCACTATTTTCTAAAAATTTAAATTTCTTTTAACAGTCAGATTAAAGCAACATTTTTTGTCACCGTTAATAATTAAGTAAAACATAAATAATTCACTATGTTCCTTCTTTGTGTTCAGCTTTGGCAGACTTCCCTTGACTAGCACAATCCCTTTGTTTAGTCTATAATATTGAAATTTGTAAGATTACAATTACTAATTGTTGAGCTGTAATCTCTTGTACTATAAAGGTTAGAGCTGGACGTCAGCCGGCTAAGCTGCCGCCAACATATTTTAGGTCAGCCAACCGCCGGAAAATGTAGGTAGCTGAGCCGATTGATAATTAAAACTATATCAAGACAAACGAAAATGTCATAAAATGGAAAACGCATTTAATGTCTTTGATCTGGAGTAACGTTTAACATTGATTTTTATTAAATTTTAGCTTAGGTTATGTATTATTAATTAGATTGCCTGTAAGCGCAGTGATGAACATTTTTTGCAGATAGATAGTTTCACAATACTGCTTGAATCATGTACAGTTCTTACAGGGCTATAGGCCTTATAGGGTTTCTAGATGGAATATTATAGAGTAAGGTCCAGTTCTATAGATGTCGCTCAGTTGGCTGTGGAATCGCCGCCGACCTTATCAGGTCTGCTCCCCTAATAGTAGTAGGCTGACGGCGGCGCCCACTTCTAATATAGGGTGTAAATAAATAAATGTAGGTTTTTAAACTAAAACTACTAAATTACAAAATAGAATCCTTTTATATTTTTTTGTGGTAAACTGTACATCAATAATGAAAAATTTTGTTACCTCACTAACATTACTCTATGAAAATGATTTATTGTTAAATTTAATTTTGTTTTAGTATCATTAAATTCGACGATTCAAGTTTATATCAAATAAAAATGGACACAAATCAGCGTATTGAAATTGTTCTTCTATTGGCAAAACTTGATTCTGTGACTTTGGTAAGAATTAAAACGGCTGCATTTGGAAACAGACTTCGTCTGTGAGGAAGCCGAGAAAATCTCACCTGAAATGTGTGTGAACGCAGTTGCAGGTTTCCATCAAGTCTTAAAGTGGTGCAGCGAGCTCAATGGACGAAATGCTTATCATCGAGTAAAATACAACACCGACTTTTTTTCACTATGTATATTCATAATCCATCATTATTACATGTAAGGCTCTATTTAAAACAACAATTATGTTTGCATCGAAATAGAATCTTAAAAGGACCAGATATTGCAGGCTTCATATAACATAGAGCCCACATGGAAGAAACTAATAAAATGACATTAATTTAGCATCCTAAGCAAATAAAAAACTCAACATTTTTGTTTTTTATAAATATTTTAGAAGTAGAATACACATATCTCACTTAAACTTTTACTTTAACTGTCCGTGACCCTCGTTCCAATTTCTAGACCCTTGCTCGTGGGGGTAGTAATGGGAATATGACTGCAATCCCAAAGCTCTAAGACACAGTGCACACCAATACTATTAGGGCGTTCTGACGATAAAGAGGATGTTGATATCAATCCTAGCTTAGAAGTTAGCTGAGATGCATAATTATTACTGTTTATAGTATTCCAATTAACAATGACATTGATGAATATTTCAAGCGCATACCTACATTTCCGATTGATTTTGTTTAATTTATTTACCCACCAGCTGCTTGTTCGCCTATATTTCAATACAACCAACTGAATGAATTTGTCGGCGGCATTGAATCTGCAACATCCAATTACGTTTGATTCACTGCCTGGCAACAATTGATCTGTTAAGGAAAATTAATTATTAATTTAAGAGTTGGAAAACTATTTTTCACTTTCTAAATCTTTTACTCTGGCATGTTTCTCGCATGCGTTATTTTTTGTAAGATTTTTATAGTAATTGTAGTAGTAGTAATAATTATATTAAAGATAGCTGTTGCAAACAGCTAAATTATTTAATATTTATTTTTATCATACAAATTATATTATATTGCAGCAAGGTAATTGTCGAGCAACTATCCAATAAAGATCTAGCTTTGTAGTCCTCATGTCAAATAATTTAATGCCTAATACAGAAGTTATGATTTGAATTTCTAAACTTTTGCGAAATTTTAAGTCAAATCAACGCCCCTTTTCAATTAATAATCTACAAAACTTCTCATTTGTTTGCAAACTTGGGTTTAAGCATACTTTAAGTGTACATGAAGTAGGTTAAAAACTATTTTAGTGGAATCGTACCACGTACCTGCATGAATGGATTATATGTGGATGCAAAATTTTAAAATATCTACAGGTCACTGGATACAAAAAAAGATATACGGGCGCTCAAAAATAGCAATTCAGACGTTTCTAAAATTTTACGTTGCTCACTTCCCTCTTAGAACTTCAATATGCACGTGAATATTAAAATATATTTTTTCGATGCCAGAATGTTTCACTCATAACAACTAAGCTCTTGAAGTAGGTGATTTGAAAAGCTGCGTAAGCCTTGTTTCGTTTTGATGCATGTTGATTGGATGCTGAATATCTTTTTCTGGAATTTGCCTTAAAATTGTGTAAATATTGAGTATTATCTTAATCAATACAATTTTCAAAGCCTCAGTGAAAATTTTCGATGATATTTTCATTTCCTTGGTATGATGATATTAAGCAGGTGCCATTCAGTCAACATCCTTTGGCTTAGCAAAACCAGTGTAAGAAAAAAGTGGACAAACCATATTTTTGTTACGCTACCCTTTAGCGTAGTGACAAATCTATTAAACCTCAACTGGCAGTAAGTAAAAAGTGAAACATAGTTAAAACCTGACCATTTTCAATTCTCATTGTGTAGCAATAACAACTGAGCACCTTAAGCAAAGACAAGACTTACTTTCTAAAACACAGAGAGGTTCAATCTGAAGATGACCACAAATAGTAATTTAGTATGAAAACTGCCTCATATTTTACTCTCATGCAGGTGATGAATGAGTTCTTTTAGGAAACAATTAGTCCATCTCATACTTGAGTAAAATGTGTACAGTACGCGAAATTGAATTGAGGCCACCCCTATAAATTAAGATTTCTCCTATACTACCATGAATTGTAAAATCATATTCAGATATAAAACAAATACTCTTTTAAGAAATTCGTACACAAAGAGAAAAACTTATAATGAAAATCACAAGAGTTGTCCACAAAACTACACAATTTATAAGTTCCGTTGAAGTACAGGCTTTCCTAGTCCACTTTAGTATGATGTTCCAATCTTTATCTAAAGTTTGTTCAATTTAAACCAATTAGTGATTACATTAGTTCCCTAAATAAATATCCACACTTTCTAGAATCAATCCGAAAATAATCAACGTAAACAAACATGTTACTACGGCCTAATATTACCATAACCGTCCATATGCAGTAACACACAATACTAGCAATAAGTGCTCTCACAAACATATAGATAACAAAAGACTTTGCCCAATCGCTTCACATAAATATTGCCACAAATTTCCTTTACCTCTGTTGTCTTAGGACCAAGTGTATAATCAGGCGGTCACCGGGCCAAGCCCCGCCCCAAATCGAAGAGTGCTTCAAAGCAAATGTGTCATTTGGAAATGGTAATTTCATAAATTATGAAATTAAACTACTAAGTTGTACTAACCCCCCCTTCCATGTAATTCACAATACTGGCTACGTCACTGCTTATGACGCAATTGTGTTTGCAAGTAGAATGCTACCTTCGATTTCAATGATTCATCAAACCAACTTAAAATCCTCCCAAAATAAAGAAGTGTAATAGGTTTCTTAAAAAGCTGCTTTTGAAAATGTAAGTTTAGGTGTATATTTCTGCTAGTATAATTATAATTATTAATACAGAAAAATTTCTCTAGTTTTCGGAGGCCTAATTTGTTTGAACGCATTTTTACAAAAAAAGTAATGTATTTCAATGCTCGTAGAGATGCTTAAGTATGCTAATTATTTATTTTGGTTACTTAAAACGAGTTGTTTCAGCAAATGCTAAGTCTGTGGGTGAGATGTTTTTGTAGCCTCACCTTAATTTATTCTTCTGCAAGTAGGCAGTCCGTGATTATAGTAGGGCTTGATATTACGAAAGTGTAACAAACACAATTAGAAATCCTTGAACACTCTACTTTGAGCAACAATATTGGTTTACCAGCTTAAAATTTCGTACAACATAGGTCCAGATATGATTCCGAATGGCCCGGGTACTCTACTCACCGAGTAAACTCCGGATAATTTCACCGCATTGTTTCAAGTCATTCATATTTTTGACACAACCCAAACATTTCACAAAAAATGAACAAAATCCAAATGTAGGTTTTTTAAAATCTGATCCAACCACTCACTTAACTCAAACTCTAGCTAAAATTCTTAAAGTTAATTTCCTTGATGTCTGCTGCTCTCACCTGTCTATTGACAATGCTAATAATATATATATATATA
>CABFPE010000006.1:326483-342235 GCA_900660155.1 Hofstenia miamia | reverse complement strand
TAATAATAATAATAATAATAATAATAATAATAATAATAATTCGTATGCAATGAATTAATATTCAACTACCTATTAACATACATGCATATCGAGTGAATAAAAAATTCATTTTCTAATTATGATTTATATCGAAATTTAGGAGTTGCAGGACCTTAAATAGGGGTGAATACTAAGAGAACCGTAAATTCTATATTCAGATCTGACATCATAATGGGCACTGACATCAAGAAATTGACCCTAGTACAAAAAAAATAGAAAATATATGTTTCCATAATAGAATAGTGTTTAAATTTGGCAGGGTTATAGCTAAAATTTAGCTAGGTACAAAATTATCCGTTGTATACCCAATTAATATGTGATATATTAAGAAACATTTAGGGAATATATTATCAATCACAGGATGAAATTAATAAAATATTGGTTCTATGGAATAAAATTAATATATGCCAAAATATAATAATAATAATATTAATACTACATTTAATAATTCATTTTTCTGAATATTTTTAGGAAAAGTAGAAAAAAACTTTTTCAAAGTAGAGATGTAACATTATTTCTTAACGTCTCAACGAGGTGCTAATGATAGTGATGGAGTTAACTAACAGTACTTTGCAATTGCTAAAGCGTTAGGAAGTGGTCCAGATTGAATATGATAGCTAAATTTAATGGTCACATGATCACAAGCCAAATCATTATTGTTCATTAAGGAAACAATGCCGAACATTAGGTTGAGTTAGATTTATATTCTAATTCTCTTATTCGAATGAGTATCTAAGCTATTACAATTTATATGCTAGGGCGAACAAAAGTAAAAAATGTCAAAATTAAAATAATGGTAAATTTTGTTTAAATAGTTAGATATTTAGTTATTATAATGCATATGCATACATATTTTAAAAATTTTAAGGTCAAAATAAAATCAAAATTTTACAACATTTGGAATTAGGTAAAAAAAATTGAAATTTTCTTTGAGGTCAAATTTTTGGAAGAGAAACAATGTATAAATGATTTTCATAAAAAACTCTTTAAAACCATGTAATACAAAACTTAACAACATTTTTAATAGCAGAATATCTGGGAAAATTTATGCGTTTTATACTTAAATTGTAAACAAAAATTTAAAGGGAAGGAAGCCTCTACTTTTAAACGTAATTTTCAATTCGTTTAGCTTTTAAAAATATACATTTCTTGGTTACAAAAGCATGGGAAAATATCATTGCCCAATTTTTAACAGTTAAAATAGAGAAAAGTTAGAGCAAACATTTAATTACTATTTTAATATTATTTTGCCAATGTTTATAAAAATGTAATTATTAAGGGTTTCATTGTTGAGAGAGCAAAAACTGCTCTCAAGGGGCAATAATGCAAAAGTTAGTGCAAGCCACAAATTACTATGAATTGAATTGAACTTGTAAAATGCTTTGAATCAACCTAATTTTGGATGCTTTGCCGAGAATTCAAAACTCTAGATTGCATGACTTAGTGAATAATCAGTTCATTAAATCGTACAGAACATGTATTGCTGAAAATAGCAAGTGTTCTCCTGCTGTCATGGAAATGTTCTTCTCAATGTTAAAAAGCATGCCTAAGACAATAAAATAATGGACAGTTCTGTATTGTTGCTTCTTACTACCTAGTTGATTATGTTTAGTATAGAAAAACGAATTTTACAAAAGCTTAAAAATCTTTAGGTCAATTTTTTAGGCAAAAAATTACGTTTTTAAGTAAATGAATTCAAAATTTTGGGTCAACATTTAAAATTTTTTATTTAAAAAAAATCGTCCTAATGATCACTGATCATTTTTAAAGACCAATTCCTCAGTCCTTTTCTAGTTTTCACTTTTTAATATACGAAATTTTTTACATTGCAAAGATTGATTGAGGAACTTAAACCTATATAATTGGTGTATTCAATATGGTGGTATTGAAGTCTTTATTTTTTTTCAGTGTTTATATTTTGTGTAGAAATAATTGTTACAAATTTCAAGTGTAAAAATACACAGTTAACGCAATATGTTCGTTCAGAAAGATTGCATAAACTTAGCCAAAATAAAATATTTTTTGTGAAGAACGTGTTTTGAAAAAAACGTATGTACAAAATTGATTATTTCAAGGCATGGAAGTTTTGTTTTGAGTTTGAGAACAGAAATGCCTTACTTTTGACTTAATGAGTCATAGTTCATAGAGTAATGGTTGCAGCTATGGCAAACATTTTTAGCGATACATCTATTCAGTTGATCAACGCAAGTTATTGACACATGTGAATAATTAAAGAAAAGAGGTAATTGCATATGTCAGGAAGTTCAATCATTTATCATTGGATTCAGCAATTTAAGAATGCAAAAGAATTGTACTCACTACTAATTGATACTTTACCACTAAAATAACATTTCCTAACATAAAGTTGTAGGTTGTAGCTGTGATCAATAATAATCCTATAATCCCAACCAACACCGTTGCGATTTTTTTAAAGCCTGTCTTAACTACATGATTTAATCCGCCCGACAAGTCGTGTAGTTAAGTCGGAACAAGTTTTGCATTCCACAACTTCCCGGGTGAAACAGTTGGAGCTGCGTCTTAACTACACGATTTTATCGGCGCGATTAAATCGTCTAGTTTACACTGGTTCTGACCGTTTCCTTTTAAATATTTAAAAAGGAAGTAGGCCTATGAATATTTTGTCAAATGAATGGTTTGAAAGTAGGTATTAACTCATAATAGTTTGTTTCTTGTCATTGATTTGCTGTTTTGATTAGTACTTTATTATTATTCCTGATTCAAAACTTAAAATATATTTCCTTAATATCTACAAGTCTCCAGTGTTTAGTGTTATAGTCATGATTGTGATGATTTTTGTTAATTGTGGTTACAATAAAACTAAGAATCTTTACATCATAGTTAATTGCTGCATATTATTAATTATTATTCATATAATTCTATAATTATATAAAAAATGTGATCGAGTACAGCTAAAATTTATTGAATGGTACTTGTAGTAACTTATGTATACTATTATAATTTTTATTCACTTAATACAATTTGCTTTCACTTCTTAAAACGTTAACAAAAGAGAAAAGGATTTTTATTGTATTGAATTACCACATTCAACAATCTGAAATCAGTGTTCAAAGGAAATGGTCCAAAGACTATAATACTAAACTGACATCAGATAAACTATTTTTGAATATAGATTTTGTAATGGATCTGGATAAGTCCGGAAGACCAACGGTAATTAATGATGATGAAGTTATTAAACTGTTTGAAGAAAAGTAAATCCTTGAATTTCACTTCCACGAGCTCCTGTATCCTTAGTAAGGTATCCCGGATAACGAAGTCGGCACCCATCCCGATTACGAGTTTGCCGGAATTGAGTGAAGAACATTGATGTTTGAGGAAGTCAATGTGTGAGATAACGTTAGAGAAAAATGCAATTGAAACAACTTCGATAACATGTTTTGATCCAACGAAGTTATATTCCATTTATCAGGTCATGATAATAAGCGTAAGTGTATAGTATGAGGCTATGAAAACCCAGACAATTATACTGAAATTCCTTGTGTTTTTCCTAAGATCAATGTCTTTGTGGCATTTGCAGCTGCTAAACTAATACCACCCACTTTTATTGTAATGATTCAATTAAATTATCTGGCTATGTTGAAGGACTTCTTTATTCCCAAACTCATATGAAGGCATTGGTTCCAAAATTTTTATTCTCAACAAGATGGAGCTCTCCCTCATACCAATCAAGATTTTACTTCATCTTTTCCTCAGATGTGGATAGGTGGGTGGCTGGATACCTTGAGTACCAAGAAGTCCACACCTTACGCGTGTATATTTATTTCTATGTTGAAAAATGAAAACAAATAATTACAGAAAAATGCAACCAAATATATTGAGATATCTTGTCAGGAACCATTGAAACGGAATGAACAGAACTTTTTATTGCTAAAGAAGGGGTCATTTTCAAGATTACATTTGAATATTTCAAATTTTATGTTTCATTTGAATAAATAAAATTTCAGATTTACTTCATCTTTTATTTAGATATATGTATATCTGGCGCTAAACAAAAACTACCTATTTAGCGCCAATATACAGAAAATTTTTTTACTTACATTTATTTAAGATAATTGTGTACACATTATTGACAATATCTAGACATAAAAAATATGCTGTTGCTAAAAATACTGCGTTCTTCATACCAATTGGCGACTGGGCTAGATAGTAGAGAAAAATTAAAAAAGGTACTGAATAATAATTAGTGTCATTTTCTACAGCAATACATATATATATATATATATATATATATGCTTCGTTTTGTATTACTATTTTCTGAATTGCATGTTTAGGTTTATTATTTACATTTGGATTTTCTACGACCGCTGAAGATTTGGGACTAAACATAGATTCTTTTCTTTATACTAAGCAAACTGTCCATTTTCGTCCTGAACAAAGTAGCGCTGATTATGACATCAATGCGGGTGGAATGGTGACCGTTCAACTAACAATAAACATGCAGAACACAATATCCGATCACATAACCGTTGAAATGAGTTCATATCACAATGGTTATAGTCCTTTAGTTCTTTGTCAAGCGCCAAAAATCACAGGATCTCATGACCCTCCTTCTGTTGCCAATTTTCGTTTAGACAGCGAAGTAGAGCCATCTGTAAGTTTTGTCTTTATTGTGCTGCATTATTAACTGTTAAACTAAGTTTGGGGAAATTTTGTTACCCCAAGAACAACTAGAATAGGATTTTGAGCTCAAAACAAATAGGAAGAACCTGATCTTTTGTGATGTTTCAACATTTTTGTCTGCATCCAACTTTTTGCCTGCACAATATGGGGGCCATCCTAACTTTGTTTACTTAGATTCAACAAAAACATCAATAGTCTAAGTTTGGGGTAACTTTGTTACCCCCAAAAAATCAGCTTAAAACTTGTTTTATAATAATTGCTGGTTTGTTATGGTAATGTCCATGTTTGAGAGACCCTAATGCTATGATTTCATGGAAGTTTTATTAATATAAATTTAACTTGTACTCAAAGAAAATATTGTTACTACTTGGGCAGTTGGGCCAGGTGCCATGCGGCCGAAACATGACCAAGCCTTGCAAATTTGCATATAGTTATGTGATCGGGTACGAAGGTATTAATTTAGTTAATTATAGCAAATACGAAATGATTTGCGTTTTTAATTTGTGTTTGTATAGATATTGATATTTTGTTGTATACATGGTTTTACAGGCAAATTTAATTTTGATGGAAAGCTGTCACAATTAGACAGATTCTTTGAGTTTGTCAAAATATGTTTGAAAATGAGTATTACAGTGAACTACTGTCTAGTTCAAAATACAAGGCATATAGGGTGAACAGATTAACATATTATCCCCTGACTAAATTAAGCAAATTACTAAGCATCTAAACTAATTCGTCTTTCCTTTCCTTTTGTATGTTTACTGCAGAAAAATCTAATTGAAATAATGCGGGAAATTAAGGGCAAAAGTTCTACCTTGCGGTTCGAATTCAACCTGAAATTGTATTTGCTAGGTTAAATGCATTCAAAACATTGTAACTTTGTTACCCCACACTTCGTTTAACCGAAATTTATTTTAACATTGTTTGACCGTTAAGCAATATTGCAATGTTTTATTTACACAAGATTTGTAAAGTGGGTGAATTTAATTTCTAAAAGTATTACGCCACTTTTACAAGTCTCGTGCACATCAAGAAGTGGTCCGAATTTTCTCGACCTGGCAGGACCGAACTGAAACATTCAAATACAACACGAGTGCAAATTTTTGGGAGATCACTTCGGACCTATTGAAATATAAAGCTCAGACATGACTTTATATGCATGTACGTATAGGCGTATATACGTGTATATACATATTCTCAGCGTTCTTTATATATGTACTACATTTCCAGATCTGAATCACATTCAGTAATGGAGATTCAGAAAATAAATGTATTCTGGCATCACTACAAATTTCAAAAGAAAAATAAGCTTTATCTGAAATTTAACTGTTAAATAAAACATTAAAATTTTTTTACTGTGAAGTAGTTTAGTCAGCCTTTGACATCTTTGCCAATGGCCTGTGTGCTATTATTTTAGTGTGCTGAATTTTTTTAGTGGTTAATCTTCGGCATTCGACTATTCTTGGATTAGACAAACATGTAGTAATTTGAATTTTAAAACGTGTGAAAATTGTGAAATCATGCGAGTTGATATTAAGAGTTTGAGAACTTTAGTGGTTTCATGAAGCGTCATCCTTTATTCAACAGGGACATTGATTTGACTAGCGGCTATAGTCTTTAGTAGTTATTTGTTATATTAATAGGTGTCTCTGTTATTGGTAACTTACTACGTCAATTTTGTTAGAATATTTGACTATCACTTGTGTTGTTAAATTGAGTCAAAATAGAGTCAGATCAGTAGAAATGATTAGCTTGACTGGAATATATTTAGAATGACATTTTTTGAAAAACCTTAAATGCCTAAAAAAATATTATAGGTGGCCACACTCCCTAAAAGGAACCCCTGGAACCAATTACGTGTTTCTGCTGAAAGTGATAATTAATTAGACTATAAGCAAACAATGAATTACTTGGCTTCGATAATAAATTACTATGTCGAATGATTTGGTGTTTTTTTATAAAAATTATTTATTGTACGCATTTCGTTATAAATTGAATGATGTCAAATAATAGATAATGTTGCAATCTTTACAAAAATCTCGACGTTTCTCAGCTTCTTTTCTGAGTGCCAATATCAATATTGGTATAGATGTCCTTGTTAACCAATGTGTCTCCCTCAACTGTGGACAGGAGAGCAGCTTGACTATGCACGATGGCCTCCGTATCCCTTCCTAGTGTTGCTGCTATTCTTTCCAACCAAGATCGTAACACTAGACGAATCATTAATTAGTCCCTGCACATGGCTAAATGCAGTCAAACTTCTAAACGAGCTTTCAGATGTTTTCTCAATGAGTCCTTACTATTTGGGGGCTTAATGATTTAGCCATGAAATCATTCTGGAACCAGAAGCTCGTCCTTTGAAACAGCTCCCTTATCGTCTTCTCTCCCTCAACAAAAAATCTTCAACAAGTGTATTCTTGAATGGCAATCTCAGCGAATCATCTTGTCAAGCAATTCTTCTTGGTGTTCCATAGTGTTTCTTGTTCAGAAAAATGATGAATCTGGCAAAAAAACTTGGAAATTGAATGTTGCTCGACTTCAGGCGTCTTAATGAATACATCATACCAGACAGTCATTCACTCCTACTCATCCAGGAAAACTTTGACAAGATGACTGGTTGCAAATTCTTTTCAAAGTTTGATCTTGCCTTGGTCATGTCATAGACTAAAATAGAATCCGACCCAAACCTTACAAACCGGGTGTATTTACTAATAACAGTTCTCCATCATCTCTGAAAAGTCTTCAATGATTTATTGGAAAAGTGAATTTTTATTATGACTATATTCCGTATTTCTCAGAGACCATGCGTTCATTGATCAAAATGACGAGTGTCAATTCTTGAAATTTTATTTGGGCACAAGCTATGCAGTTTATGATTTCCATCAAAAATATCATGAAGGGTGATCTTGTGCGTCATCTTTCTGATTACAACTGATGCTAGCAATGTGGCACCTGGTGCAGCCATTCACAAAAAGGGTTATCTCGTGATATTTACGTCACGTGTTCTCAACTCTTCTAAAGCTGGCTAGTGTATAGGGATCGAGAACTGCTTGCAGTTGTGTGGCATTGGAAATATTTTGCCTTTACCCCTGGGGTCACATAGTAGAAGTTCAGACAGATCATAGATCTTTAATAAGATTTATGAAACTTCACACTCCACAAAACAACAGACCTTCGTGATGGCTCACCAGATTGCAGGCATATCAGTTTAACATCACATATGTTCTTGGATCAGATAATTCTGGCGCTGAATTTCTCTCAAGACCTGCGTGTAATGCTTTAGTTTCTGGAAGAACACAACTTTCTCCTCTCTGACTTCAAGTTTTGAGTGCTCAATCTCAAGATCAAGTTGTCATCGGATTTATAATGACGAAGTGGTGCTGCATGTGAACGCATAATTGTTCTTGATTCTGATGCCAATAACAATTCCATCAAGCTTCTCATCACGAAGATTCCCTTGGCTTACTGGTTCAGGGAAATGTGGCTGAAATCAAGAAAATTCATCAGGAGCTGCGTTGTGTGCTAGCAATCTAAAGTATCTTCCAAAGTGGCATCCCATATTTCAGATGCTCATTTTCTCACTAGTGGAGTATTTGAACAATTTCAATTAATATTATTTGTCCATTACCTCAATAGCGATGTGGCTATAGTTACATGCTTATCATGATTTACAATTTCACTAAATATGCCGATGTTTGTCCGTCAACAAACATAAACGCTACAAACGTTGCTCAAGCATGGGTCAAAACCTAGTTCTTTAAATGGAGACCTCCTATAAATATCCATAGTGATCATGAAACTCAATTTCTTGCTGGCATCATGAGCAAGGTTTTGGATATTTGGCATTTAAGTATTTTGGGGATCAGCTTATTAGAGGGTCTTACAGCTAAGTTGCCACAAAGATCTCCACACCTGCCTCCTCTCAATTACTGGTTGTCGCCACACTTTAAAGATAAAATGTTAAATCAAAGCACACAAAACGATGTTGATCAGATTAAAACACTAAACAATGAAGAAGTTGCAAACGTTACACATGATGAAATGACAGCTGCACTCAACCATTTGTACCTGGGGTTCTCAACTGGTCATTAGTGTAAATGGAGGACATTTTAAACATTTATTATGGATCATATAATTTTCCTTTCATTTGTTTTTAAAGATCTATGTTGCATATATTCCTTTCACTTACCTATTGTCAAATATATCATTTTAAAAAAGTAACGACATTTTGACTCATATGGTATTTCAAAATTTGATGTATATAATCTAGTACTTATTTTTTCTTAAAAAAATTTAAAAAGATTTGAAGAATTTGTCCTTTCAATGTAAACTCTAAATTGCAAGCTACTTGAATCTGTTAGAAATTCTATAGATAATGTTTGGGATTTAGGATGATCTTCTTGTCTTGGATTATGGCGATTCAAATTGGAATTCTGGGGAAACGTCTGTCATTGAGCTAAGTGTTGTATATGCACATCATCCAATGGTGAAAACCGATACAATTCTTTGGTTTGCAGCAGTTGTGTCCTATAATAATGGGGACAATGCATTTGTAATCGATATTGCATTTCGCTCTGCTTACAGTGATTATGTAAGTATTGATCGTAATAAATGATTACCTTTAAATAACTCTAGAATATAAATCTATTGCCAATTATAAAGTAAATTAAAACAAATCAGCATTCAGTGATGTTTTAAATTTTAATGGCTAGCATAAATTGTAAAATGGCCAAGTATTATTTTAAAGTTCACTTGCTTTTTAAAGGGATCATAACACCACACAGATGTCTAAATTATTTTTTTATTTTTTAATATTTTAATTTATGTTATACATGAATGTAATTGCAACTGTGTGGTTGTTTGTTCGGTTGCAAATGTTGCAAAAACCATCATTATACATACAGGGTGCCCAGCAAAAAGTCAAGAAATTTGCTAACTCTTTCAAAATCGCTTTATTAAATTAATAAACATAACTAACTGATTAACATTAAACTTTTTAATGTTTTATTGAATATTACAATGAAAGAGTTCAGAGGAAATGTTCGAAATGTGAGCCATCACTGTCATAACAAGATTGGAGTCTTAGAGAGGCCCCATGTCGAGTTTTCTGTTTTAAAAAGTACAATTACTTCGCGCTGAAAATCGGTCACTTGCTCAGAAGTCATAATTAATGCTTATGAAATTATTTCTAAATGAAGCATTGAATAAAACAAAAATGATTTAATCAAGTTAGAATGTTAATCAGTTAGTTATGTTTATTAATTTAATAAAGCGATTTTGAAAGAGTTTGCAAATTTCTTGACTTTTTGCTGGGCACCCTGTAGTTGTTGACAACCTCTATATGACTTACTATACTATATTCAAGCAATTCATATTGGATATTTCATTTATAATCATTTAATACACGTTCCATTTTTGTGTTAAATCATTTTTATTGGAACCCATTGATTCTGTAAGAAATCATTTGTTTTATGCTCCGTGCTATTAATAATATTAAATATTGCATTTTTAAGTACATATTATTATTGGACATTATCAATTTTCTGTGTATATGTTTTTGTTTCTAGAACACATGATTAATGGTCTGGAATAATTCCAGAAAAAAGCTAATTATTATTCTCTAATAAAATCTTTATATAAGAAGGTGTCGCTGATTTTAATGCGTAATCCGAAAACAAACTATTTTTTTGTTTTAGGGCATTTAAGCAGCGCTTCTCCATACGTTGCAGCAATACCGCAGTTTACTCAATATAAAAGACTCAAATTGTAAAAATAGCTCCTTAGATTACCCTTAGGAGGTAGAAATCAGTATTAATACGTTTTAGTAGTTTTTCAGCATATTCATTAAAAGATAGCTTGTCATCAAATGTGACTGCCAAAATTCAACTAGAAGAAAATCTGTTGAAAGCCACTGAACACACAGGACTTAACTTAAATGGAATAATTAGTTGCTTTGTCTTATCAACATTCAATCGATAAAATTTAATTTTTTACCTATAGTGATATTATAATCTGTAAGTGAAAGATGACTGTGTTCGTACTTAATGTTTGTAGATCATCATAAGTAACTATTGGAAAATCCCAGACTAATAATACCTTGGGAAACTCTATAATTGAGTAGAATTGTGGATATTTGCTCATCAATTGATGTGAACTGACAAATTTCAGACAGGAAAGCCAGATGTAAGTTAAATATCCCACCATTAAAATGTGTAATTTTTTTGAGTTGAGAAATGAAGTCTAGAGACAACAAAAAAATTTAATCGAAATCAAGCACATCAAAGGAGGTTTCAGCAAAGCAGATTCAAAGGATCCTGCAGAGCTAGAGGCAAGCATTTTTTTGAATTTGGTCCTCCATTCAAAACCAGTTATTTCATATTATTCTGTATTTAACGAACATATTACCAGGTACTGTATGTCTTAACATAGTTATTATTAAAAAATGGAGATATTAATTTCAAGTTAGGATCAACAGTGAAAACAAATTAGTTTACGTAGTCCTTAACAAATGCATACAGAATAACTGAAGAAAACGATTTAGATTCCGTAATGGTTAAAAAATAGGGTAATATTACTTGGGTTAACTTTCAAGAACAACTTACCACTAAAACGAATCATAGTAACGAATAACTGTCAATGCACCATGCGAACCTGAAACCCTTTGAGGCTATGTATGAGAGTCTCTAGTCTGAATCCAATAAATATCACCTGAACTTAGCATAGCAGAAGTGCTTAAATTAGTACTTTGAACATTAAAGGTTGTGGTGTCCTTTTGAAATTGTAAACCATTTTGTGAAATTCTCCCACAATATTCTTCAATTTTGAAAATCGTGGGATATCCTGATTTCAAAATTCTAGTACCTTAAATCATCTATTCACATTTTTAGAGGCATATGATCATAAATACATTAAACAATTAGAATCTAGTATTCTTATAATTAAGGCATGGCCTACTTAGTAAACTTCCAAACTCATACTTAAGGTATCTATGGTGTTATTTACGTATTGATTGTTATTCTAGATATGAATATTGTACTCCATTGAGAAATATAGAGCTATTGTGATAATGATCAGAATAATATATTCAATAAATTAAAAAATGTGCTACTTAGAAAACCATGAAATCTATATTTAAGTATTTTGTCAATAGGTTTACATTTAGTGTAGCTATGTAATGTGTATCTAGCATTAATTAACATAGGAATCCAATAAGTTTTCAATATCCAATCAGAATTAAGTATTCATTAAATTTCAGAATAATCTTCTTGGAAGCATTGAAACATTATTCACACTTATGTACATGTAGATAATTATCGTGTTGATTAGTGTTATAAATATCTACTTCATATATGTACGTAACTCGAAATATAACAATTGTTATTAGGATTAAATTTAAATGATTATCAGTTTGATAATTTTTTACTACAATTCTTTCGAATAATTCGTGTAAAGTGAAAAGCCAATCTGCTTATGTTTTTAATGCACATAGAACTTCAATTTAGAAGATGTACATGACCATCATTTTTGCGGATGTTAGTCTAAAAATGTGAAAGTCCGGAGTGTGTAGAGGAATAAATTGACATTACTGCCGCGAACGACAGTGGCGGAAATGACGTTTGTCTAATTTTGGAGGACAGCCTATGTTTTGGAATCATGGTACCTTTACATCTTGCGACGTTACATGTCTGATACAGACAAGCAGGAAAGAGATCTTGAAGCGTACCTGTAAGACAAATGGAAGGAACAAGACTGTTGAGATCATGCATTTCCGGAAGAGCGCGAACATCTTTCTAGCATTGACTTATCTCTAAAAAAATATTTCGAAATTTAGAACAAATCCCATTTGGCAGCGCTGAATAATCCAAAGTAAAATTTTAATCCGGAAACATTTTTCTTCTCCACGATGATGTTATTTACATCATACTTCGCCTTGTCAAAGTAAAAAATGCAAACTCGACGCCATTCTTTTCATATATTCTTGGGATCTTACCATGAGCACTAATATTGTAACTATAATATTCATAAGCAAAATCATAATCAACATTAAAGCTGTTTCAGTACTAAGCACTCTTGGTTAGAAAACAAACTGTGGCTTACTTGTTAAAAAAATTATGCAGTCTTCACTATAATTGCTCTTACGTCAAACGCTAACACTTGGTATTATTGCTATTCCCACTCTAAAACATATTCCTAGAATGCATGAATACTCAATTTTGATTGGTTTAGCCTATTGAAACGTTATTATATACTTATGCTTGCTATAGGTAAATAGGCATTGCATACTTCTAATTATGTGCATAAAGTAGCTAACTATAATATTAATTACCACCATAATTATTTATATACATGTAAATAGCTGATGTTTCAACGTTTCTAACAAACGTATCCTCATAGAATAAATGAATACTCAATTTTCATTGGTATTGGAAAGTTCATCGATTCCTATTTTTATTAATGGTCGAAAGACAGCACTTATCTACCATTACCTTTCATATGTAAAACCATTCATAAAATACGTAAATATAAATTTCATGGTTTTATTGTGATTCTGAATTGTTGCTACAAACCCAATGACTTCATATTTATCAATGCTGGGTGTAATTCATATCTACATGTTGAATTACAATTAATACGTAAATAACATAAATAGCTTAAATCTGCTTTTAGAAGCATTCGAAGTAGAATATTCCCTGATCTGATTGTTTTTCAAAACATTTATGGCTCTATTTCTCGGAAAGACCCAATAGATCATCTAAGCCACTAGCCTGTTTGAAATAGTGGTGTGCGGGCGGCTCGTAGCCCGCGGGCTCAGGCTGGCTGAGATCTTAAAAGGTGGGCCACGGGCTGGCATAGAGAAGAAAAGATAAAAGTATCGTAAGTCTATTCTGCTTACGGTATCTCAAAACACAATATCTCTGTTTACAATTCTGGTTGCTATATCTCAAATCACAACTTTTTTTAGCAATATCTCAAATGTACCTCAGGTAAATTTAACAGCTGAGTGAACAGCTGATTGTAATATTTTTATTGGATCTTTAGTAATTTACAGGTACATAATGAAATCACGCTCGGGCGGGTTCAGTGTTGAACAGCGGACCCGGGCCGGAAAAATCGGCGGCCCGCACATCACTAGTTTGAAATCAGCATACCAGATATTTCCAAAAACAGCTTCAATTTAATTCATCAAATTGTCTTCGACTTGACCCTGAAGTCCGCTACATGTGATTTTTTTGCTAAAGTCTATTGTTTTGTCTGAATTGCTGAACATTTTCATTAGTTTTGATGAACATTTTTATTTTTGAAATTCATTCAAACTTCCATAAACACGGTTGAAGTAGTCATGAGTCCTAAATCCAATGGGAGTAACAGCTAACCTTAGCTATCTATTTTTCTGTGGATAGATCATCAAAGCTCCTAGGACTGTAGAGCATAGTAGGGTTGCAGTAGTTTGAATGATTCTGAAGAACAGTATTTTTTCACGGTTTGGTATTCAGACCAGTTGAGTATAATTGTGGCCAGCTTTAGTGAAATGCGTTAAAATTTTGGATCGTCCTTCATTCATATTTCCGCTAAGAATATTTCAAAATCTGTGATAACTTCAACAGAAAAATTTTGAACACCTATAACTCACGAACTAATGAAGACATTTAAAATCCAAAAACACAAGACGATATAGAATTGTTTCCTCTTTCTTTTTTGTATTTAATTCATGATCTGCTCAAACATGCTTTTGTGAATTGCGCGCGTGGAAGGGATTCACAAAAATCCTTTTCAAAAATATTATTTCAGGGTAGCTGTTGTTCCCATTGGCATTAGACCGCCTCATTATCTGAACACTAGGTATGAAATTAATTTGAAAATTTCTGCAAAAATTGGATTTCTCATTGAAAAAAAATTCTTATTTGCACGTAATTCAGGCATAAGCACTTGTTTTAGAATTTCTTTATAATTGCATGAGCGGGCCCTACCCCATGAATGCGCCCACGTAAAACCCTTTGAATGTTTTTTAACTGGCTTAGGTAAAATTGTCCAAGATGTCTACAAATAGGTTTCTTATATAAACATAACACTAATGGAAATAGGGTTAAAATAACATTTTATTAATGTACACTGTATTACTGCAGAATGCGAGAGAGAAAACGAGTTATAAAACTTCAAAATCTTAAATTTTGTTACTGTTTGGTGGGCGGACAAGCATTGACCTCAATATTTTAACACATATAGAAGCTCTGAATATCATTGATTGAGTGTTTTGACGGGACTGAATATACAGGAGTTTAGACCCCAGATTAGATCACCATATTTGTGCAACCACCAGGTAATGTGGCGGGGGCAAGAAATATATAAAAATTTTATTGTAATGTTCTAATTTACTATTCTCTCTGAGGGGAGGGGGTATGATTTCAATCTGGAAGGGAGCGTACTCCCCGTAGCTACGCTACTGCCTTAGCATGTTTACTGAACTATTTGAACAATTAAGCATGTTTGCTTGAATAATTGCCCTTAGATTTAATTTAAGGATTAATAAAAAATGCAAGCATATTATCTATATTGACTGTTTCTTATTTTAAGGGTTACTTTGCTTGGATATGCAGAAAAATGTTATTTTCCCTAAAATCCTACATAAGTTGTTCTGAGTAAAAGATATTAACATTTTAGGTGAAATTCGTGTAAGAAATTGTCAAAATTTTTTATTCAAAATCCAGTACTTTACTTGTCATGTTGAACATTTTTATTCATAACAGTTATGCAGCAGCACTAGAATAATTTTTTGCAATAATTTTAAAAAATATATCAGTATTAATAAACTTTCTTCACCATTGGTATCTGTTTTGATTCATTGTTTCTACGTAAATATTTTAGTGTTTATTAATGAAATGCCAAAGCAGTTGATCTTTATATTAGCAAAAATTGCATTATTAAACTTCAGAATTTAAAATAGTTCTACAAGTGTATTATATTGTTGTTATTAACAACTCATTGCTGTAGTTGGGCTTTGCAACAAACCAGTGGCGGATCCAGTAGGGGGCGATGGGGGCGATCGCCCCCCCCCC
>CABFPE010000006.1:303934-315290 GCA_900660155.1 Hofstenia miamia | reverse complement strand
TATATATATATATATATATATATATACAGGGCCGGCGGAGCTGGTCCGGCCAGCAAGACCATGGCCGAACCAACTTGTGGCAACTTTTCAACTTACTTTCAAGTTGCAAGTGCACAACCGCTGCATTAATTTATTCAGTAACTCTCTATTTAACTTCATTTTCAAATTCATTCTATCCATTCAAAATCCACTCAAATCCATTGTATAGAAAAGTAATGCATATTTAAATAACTGATATAGAGTAAATAATAAGTTGTGAGCAAGACTCTCCAATTAACCTTGAGCTCTGCTTTGAAGGGCGCCTATGCAGCTATGATGATAACTTTTATTTTGCTCATAAGTAAGCTAATTTTCGAGCCACTGGAATATACCCCGGTGAATCTAGTGTTTTGAGGGCAAAATATTGTTTTACAAAAATGCCTAGCACACACTTCTCTATCATATAACTATACATCAAAACTAACGATATATATTGTACTTATCCAATTGGATCTTTATAAACCCAATAACTGAATAAATATCTCAATCCCAATCCAACTCAAGCCCAATCCAAATTGGGATCCCAATACCAACGCCAACTTTCGTTATTTTAAATTTTTATTAAATTTTAATAAATTACTTAATTATTACTGATATCTTTCAATCTTAAGCATTAAATGCTTTGCTTTATAAAATATATTCTTAAATTTCATTTGTCTAAAATTAGAATTCTAACTATTTATCACAGAGATCCGATATGCTAGTTTTGAGTTCATTGCGTAAGAAGTCTATTTCTTTGAGAAAATTCACATTACCGTACTGACAAATGTCTGCTACCGACGGGCCTGATGTATAACGATTTCCAAAATATCCCCATATTACATAACGTCAATATAACCTAATTTATATAAAAATGCTTAATCTTTAATAATGCGTTTTTTA
This sequence comes from Hofstenia miamia, assembly GCA_900660155.1. Classification (NCBI taxonomy): domain Eukaryota; kingdom Metazoa; phylum Xenacoelomorpha; order Acoela; family Hofsteniidae; genus Hofstenia; species Hofstenia miamia. Next base: position 314,369 of record CABFPE010000006.1, on the reverse strand, counting down.
AAACACAACCGAAATTGTTCCCTAAAAATCTATAGTAACACCACGGAACGTTATGAAGTGAAATTCATTTAGATATTCTATGTGTTGGTCAAAACGAATGACAGTAAATAAAACAGATGATGGCGTCATTGCTATATTTGAAGACGCTAATCAGCTTTCAAATACCGAGCGAATGATGGGATTTGGCATTTCGTCCCGCATTCTGTCAAAAAGCATTAATGAAAACATTGACTTTAGTGCTAAGCTGATATATCGTGATGGAGGATCAGAAGATCTTGAAACAACAAGCTATTCAATTGAATTCATAAACCAGACGGTAGAACTTTTGATTAAATGGGAATACACTCCCAAATCTAATTAGGTTAAAATATAGTAAAAAATTTTTCGTCTGTTATCTTAAATAAGTGCATTTCATTGATAATCATAGCAGCACTTTTGTTCCTGATATTTAACATTATGAACATTTTCCATTTCGTGACTATAATAATGCCTTTCATTATTTGGCAAAATTTTAACAAGGGTGCTCCTGATTTAAAACTTGGAAGTGAAAATCATGGTTTTTTTAAATTTAATATGATTGTAGCAGTGACACTGTTGCTTTATTACTGATTTCTTAATTAATAATAAAAATATATTTTAAATAAAATATAATCATTATAAAATTCTATATTAAAATTGAAAACTTTTACATAGCTTTCAGTTTTTATTTTTGCTTGTTGTGGTTAACAACCAATGTTAGCGGCATGTTCAGAGTTCGACAAATGAGGTGGGATCATTTATTTCAATGAACATCAGAAAATAGAAAGTGTCTCCTTGACAAAGATAAAAATACCAATTAAGATAAAGAGATAGACACAAAGTCACACATTATTTATTTCAATTTCAAATGTGCTAAAATAATAATTTAATTAAACGCAACTAAAATTTAATTTCCTTTCTGCTAGACAGCCTGGGTAAAAAAAGACCTCAAACAACGTTTAGATAGTATATACCAATATCCATGGAAATTTATGAAATTGGAACAATGCATCTCGGAAATTAAAGTAATATTTCAGATTTTTAGACACGTTTATTGCTAAAAAATGGGCATTGTATATGGCTGGGGTAAAAAATGACTAACCCTTAGACATTCTATATTAGGAAAATAATTATTTCAACTAACAGCATTTGTACTTAATCCACGGAATATAAAATATTGAGATAAAATAAATTTACTCATATGAGCTCTGTTTCAATCTTCTAGACTAGAAAACCCTCGAATGAATTTAACTGTTTTATGATGATGCAGTTAGAATTATTTACAAATGAAATTTTAGAAACAATTGAGTCTTCTGAAAGCTAATTGTGAAACGATGTTAAGAAACCAAGGCGATGACATTTAACTTCTTTTATACTTAATAACTTAATGTTCTAATCAATTTAATCTGTTAAAAATAATCTAAATTGATTTTCTGTTACATTTTCTATTAAATACAGGGTCGTTCATAATTGGCGCATAATATCATATGTTAATTAAAATGGACCAATGGAAATTGAATGATGAAATATTTCATCATAATATCAATATATAAAGGGAATTTGATATGTAATATGTCATTTTTATTTTAGATTTGTTTGTGGACCGAAAATGAAGTTTGAGTGCCGAATTGTGATAGTTGGTCTATGCTATGGTATGAAAATGGGAAATGCGCAACTGTAACTATGCGTGCACTCAAAAGCAAACACAAGTTACACAAAGACCCATTTTCACTGTCAACAATGTCTAGATTGATCACCAAATTTGAAAAAGCTGGAAATGTAGTGGATCATCCTGAAAAAGGTCGCAAATAACTCCAAGAATCTCGAGCAGAAGTTGACGTCAACACACTAGAGCATATTCAAAGCATCAGTGAGTTGCGTCATTGTTCCACCCCAGCCATTTCCAATGCAACCGGAATTCTAGTGTCTACCGAATTTTACGTAATCACCTGAATATGTATCCCTATCGGATTCATCATTCACAATCCATTACGGAAGCAGAAAACAACCATAGACTTCAATTTCCCCCGATGATACTGAACAATCGTCACCTAATTCCTCAGATCATTTGGACAGATGAAGCCTACTTTTCAATTGATGGTGTGATCAATCATCACAATTGTATAATTTGGTCTGTATCTAATCCTCACAAGACAATTTCAACTGGATTACACTTACCGAAAATTTGTGTATGGATGGGGATGTCTACTCAATTGAAGATCAAACCTTTCTTCTTTTATGGAACAGTTTCAAGTGAATCATATCTTTGACATGCTACAAAATCATATGGTGCCAAAATTCCGGATATCAAGTCGACTGTATTCATGCAGGATGGTGCACTACCTCACTATGGAAAGATAGTGACAGACTTTCTAATTGAAAAATTTGGTAGGTATCGGGTAATTGGAAGAGTTTTTCCAAAGCTTGGCCTGCTAGATTACCTGATCTTAATCCCTTGGATTTTTGGCTTTAAAAGCACTGAAGGCGAAAGTTTATCATATCAATAAACCAAGTACTCTGCAATCGCTTGTGGTAAGAATAATAGAAAAATTTGAAAGAACAACTTTGGATGAAATTGCCAATGCTGTTGCTCATTTTGTCATGTGCTTGGAAATGATGGTAGAAGCCAAAGATAACCTGATAGAAAGTTTTTTATAATCTTGTCATAAATTCCCTGTATTGAATTACTTAATAAAAGCTTGTTACACTTCCTTTAATTATATTTAAGCTTCGGGAATTTAGCTTAAAATTGTGAGCCAATTGTGAAAGACCCTTTATATTTAAATGTACAACACTGCCTACATCGATTCTATGATATTTCAAGTAGGAAAATTCAGGACTGCAAATTAAAGGCCTCCAAGGAAATCTAAAAACCCTAGCCGTAACCCAACACCGTTTTAAGTCGTTTAAAATGAAAAAACAGTATTTATAAAACAATTTTAAAACCAAAATACCCAAGTATATGACCTATGGTTAATCTGAATACATCTTCATGTAGAGTAAGACTAGAGTTTTGAATGGTATTTAGCACTAAGCCATCAAACCAAGTGCTAGCAAAGGTAATCATTTGATGGTGCTAATCCCAACCTTAGCCCTAAACCTAACCATGGCAAAAAGAAATTATCGCCTTGAACTTTCCAGCCTTGAAGTCTCCGCCTTGCATTTTCCTGCGGTGAATATTCCTATCTTGAAGTTTCCGAAGACCGTCTGTACATCATTGTTCATTATAGAGTTATCAATGTAATAACGTGTAATAATAAGCGTAATGTAAAACGTTTATTAAAACTATGACCTACAGATATAGTGCAGGACTATATATACATAAAAAACACCTGACTTTGACTTGTTATTTTGTCGTGATCAACATGTTAGCTTACCTTGTGTTTACCTCATCTTTCTTTTCAAGTATGATGTTGGAAGAATTTACAGGACAACCGAAGACACTGTGGGGTCGTCTAATTCTTGTAGGTCGCGTAGTTTTTTCATCATCGCAAATAATATTTCTCCCATTAGATTTCGACATTAATTAAGTTTCTTCTTCTGTTGTTGCATTTAAGGCGTCACTGTGGAATAGTTATTTGGTAGAGGAATTAGGTGTCTCCAATTCCTTCTGATCACTCGATCGTCAATTTTGACTAAGTAAGAGCGTGACATAGAACCCAACACTGTTACTTAGTGTTGTCATTCTGACCTTCATATCCTTCTTCAATAGACTATGTTTCTTAGAGCCATTACCATAATACATTTCTTGTTTCATTTGACAAATTTTTTCTGCCTTCTTGAAGAGGTGTAAAGGAGGGATTATGGGACGCAGTATTTTCTCATTTATTATTATGTGTGAACGAAGACGTGCGTCGGTGTAAAAATAATTGAGCAGGTGAAAATTATGAGAATGTTAGAGGAGTATTGTTATAGTTTAGGATTCTTGTTCTTACGTCACTTGATTTTTTATATAACTGCTGGAATATCTTTACGCCTGGTTCTGCTTCTCCATTTGACTGCGGATATCGTGGACTACTGTTTATTATCCTTATTCCAAACTATTTTGCAAATTTAATGAAGTCAACAGCTCTGAAGAATGGGTTATTGTCAGCAATTACAATCCATGGAACCAGGGATCCAACATGATTAATCGTCAACACGATTAATCAAGATTAATCGGATGTATTAATCTATCGTGCTGGTCAAGTAGATTAGATTAATCGTAAACAGCGTGCTCGATTCATCTAGATTATTCCAATTTAGTTGATGTTCATGCATTCAGTTACGTGTTGTAATTTTCGGTTTAATCTAATCTATGGTCACTATTCTTGTGTCTTTTTTTTTACAAAAGAAAACCTTAACACCGGACATAGAAGAAGAGCGTGATGATTTAGCATCTAACATACTTAGGAAGCGTCGGATGTCGACTAATTTTACATATATATATATGGATTCTCGATTTTATCACGCCAACTTTTAATCATGTTGAGAGACTGTTCAGCAAAGCTGATTATGCTCTATCTGATTACCGAAATCGTTTATTACCCCTCAACTTAGAGATCAAAATATTTCTTTACGCTAACAAGCACATGTAGAGTAAAATGACTTCAGAAAATAATCTCAAAAAACAATAATAGTTGATATTTTCTATTTTGAATATCTTTCAATTGATATATTGTATTTTGAATATTTTTAATTAAAAGTAGATTAATCGACGATTAATTGCGATTATTAATCACCTGACAGCAGTGATTACGATTAATCTATCGCCAAAAAATATTTTTCATACGATTAATCGCGATTAAAATCTAACGATATCTGCATGGAACCCTATATGTAGAGCATATGTCCATCATTTTATCTATCACTGTGACTACATGCTTACCTCGCATTTTCTGAGCGATTAAATACCTCGAGAAATAATTGACACATATTAAATAGCACTTAGAATCAATTTTAGCGACGTCCAGGTCAATTTTCTCAAACGGCAATGTTGGTCCTTCATGATGGCTTAACGGCTGTTTTCCAAGCTTTGGACTATGCATGGTGCATTTATTACAACGTTGTACAAATCTTTATATATCGGATTTTTTTGTTTTTTTAATACTCATGCGAGCTTGGTTTAAATCCTTTAAAACGTCATTTTGCATGTTTTTGGAATGAAGATTCTGTTGCTGCACATGATAATGCCATTCTGTGTGAGGAGTTCAAATATAATTTTTTTCTAACTGTTTACGCTCTTCACTTTAAATACACTTTTTAATGGGCCAGCTACTTTCAATAAATTTTGTCAATAGCTTTGAATTAACGTCGATAAAAGACGCTTCTCGGATGCATTGTTCATCAATTATTTTACTATTTATTGCATGTACTGCGACTGCAAGTTTTTCTTCTGTGGAACTTTTAATAGTATTGGGTAAATTTAGAAGTGATAGTGTATCGGCTAGTTCATTATTCATATCACTTTTAAATTTGATTCCTAGTATACCCGCTTTTAATGATGTGGCCAATCCAATAATCGGTATTTCTTGGGACGATGAGAAACTTTGCTTTCATTTTTACATTTATTCTTCCAAGGTTAATTGGAATTCTGGTATGTCCCACCACTGGAAGTAAGGTAATACATTGCACTGGGCTCCAGAGTGAATCTTCATCTGTATTTGGCATTTGGATATCTTTACATTCGTCGTTATCTCACTGTTTCTTTGCTTTGACTTTTTGCTTAGGCACTTTGTGTATTACATCGCATTCATATTCACTGTCCATTTCAGAGAATGAATCAGATGTTTGTGATATTTCGTAAACATCTCTTTCATTATACTTATAACGACGAGAGCGGGCCTTGCATTTAGCAGCAAAGTGGTTTGATTTTCCGCATTTTCTGCAATCTTGACCGAAGGCAGGAAATTTCCTAAGTTCATGTCTTCTGCCACATTTTTTACCTTCAAGCTGTATGTTTTGGTTCTTCCTCTTTCGATTAAGAAAGTCTACTTCTTTTTTTAACTGAGTACTATCTTGATCAGAATTGTAAAACGATTTCAAATGTTCTTTTGCTTTCTCTGCAGATCGACAGAATAGTATTGTTCGACTCAAATTAATGTTTGGTTCCCGTAGCAGATGTTCCTGGAGTGCGGGATCTTCAGTGGTTAGAATAATGCGGTCACGAATTAGACTGTCTTCCAGATTGCTAAAATTAGAGTTCTTTGCACAGGAACGTAAGGCATTAATATTGATCTATCTTCATACCGTCTCGAGGTAGTTTGTAGAACTGATGGCTTTCAAAAACTTCGTTTGAGCTTCGTGTGAAATAATTCTGGAATGTTGCAATAACGTTGTTGAAGTTAGCTTCACTTTCAATGCTATTCCAGTTAAAGTTATTGAAGATTTCATTGGTTAGATTACCAATACATATGAGTAGGATCCCAATTTTTACTTTGCTTGGTTTCCATCAAACTCTATCGCCTCAATAAATAGGTTAACGTTGAAATTTAGACTATCTATTTCAAGAGGTTGGAGTTTTAAGGCTTCCCTTTACATTCTGTCACCATGTAATAACGTGTAATAATAAGAGTAATGCAAAACGTTTATTAAAACTATGATCTACGGGGATAGTGTAAGACTATATATTTATATATATATATATATATATATATATATATATATATATAAACCACCTGACTTTGACATATTAGTTTATCTTGAGTTTACCCAAGGCCTACTTAAATGTTTATAGTAGTTCTTGGTTTCCCTCAATCCATGTATGTACATTTTATTGTCACTATCACTATTTATTCAAGTAATACCACGTAGAATACCAATGCCTCTCCTAAATATTCTAGCTACGTGCAGTGCGGTAAAGTCTTCCCGTTAGCAACATTAAATATTGAGGGTTTAATTATCTGTTGTAATAAAATTTTTCCAACAAATCCGACTATATTTTCTATTTTAGCATTGTGATTTTGATCGTACACTTCCTGAACTTAGCTTTATTCATGCATTTACTCTTGAAGAAGGATACGCACTGGTTCCAAAAGGATCATTTGAACGCATCGATCTGGAGTTCTTCTATGCCGAAGAACACTCTCTATTTCATGATGATTTTACTATATTTTTTCACTTGGAGAATATTGAAAAGCGTTACTTCAGCATCTATCGCGCTTATCCCTCCCATGTCGGCAATAATTTTAACGATTTCACCCAGCGCGTAAATGAAGTTAAGTACAAGTACCAAATGTAAGTCTATTCATTTCATTCGACTTTAATATTAAATATTTAAGTTATTCAACTCTTTGAATTGCCTTAGGAAATTATTTGCCGAGTTTTGACTTCTAGACATTTCCTAGATTTAAATGCGCAATTTAATATCAATAAAGCAATGTATACTTGAGACTCACCAATTTCAATTTTCTGATGAGATTTTTTAAATAAAAAATTTTTGAAACAAAAGAAGATTGGAAGCAAAATGACCATAAAATTAGAATGATAAGCAAGGAAAGCGATTTCCTGTTTAATCACATCCGTGATGCGTTTAGGGGGAGGAGGACGACCGCCCCCCCCTAGGGCCAGCTGAGACCACCTAATTAAAATGTTCTCTTTTCGTCAAAATTGAATATAGTTCACTTTAATTCAAGATTTCATCAATCGATTTGCTGCTCTTTTATGTAGACAAAGACCAGCGCCATAAATTTGGGAGATATGTTGCATATCATATTTCTTTTGAAAGATAGATGGAATAACTTCCTCAATTGCGTAAATGCAGCTGTATTTTTAAAAAGATATTTAGAAAAATGATGTTATAAAGATCAACATCACATTAGTAGGAATGCCAACATCTGCTTGTTCTATTGCATAAATAATGTGCAATTTTTCTCAATAATGTAGAGATAAATTGAAAATTAGAAATGTGGCAAACCCTTCTACAATTTTTTATTTTTTATCCGAAATATTTCAAATATGAGCAACATACCATGTCCCCTTGCATACGTCACTGCTGTCTTGAACTGGAATTTGCAGTTCAGAATTATTAACTCTGCATTTTTGTGGATTTTTATATTTTTTCTTGAAATTATCTTTATTATTTCAATGTTAGCCACATAGTCTAGCAATAAGCTCCTTGTTTTTCAAGGTTTGTATCTACAAAATTAATATAACTATATTAAATCTTGTACTTTGTCATTAAATTAGATTTATTTCTTTTTGGATAGCTAGTTTTGTGAATATAAATAGAGTACTCTAAGAAAATTTATGGCCTGTTTTAACTACATTATTTTGAAGAGCCAATTAACTGTTATTACACCAACTCTAGAACTAACAATAACATTTTAGTGCGAGTACAGATTTTGAAAATCCGGTGACAATGTACAATGAAAGTGTAGAAATGGATTTAGATTTTGTCACGTACTTTGCTATTGATGATAGAAACATTTTGAATCGTATGCTCAGGATATCAGGTAAATTTCATTTTTAGAAGTTATAGTACCCCTTTAAGAATATGTTTTAAATGTCTGTACTTAGATTTGATAGATCTAATTTCCAAAAAATTTCATGTTGTGGCTTAATTTAGTTTGTAAAACACAGTTTAGGTTGTTCATATTCTTGCACTGATAGTTCCCAAGAAATCACGCTGCTAAGATGCTAAATTTCAGTAAACGTGGCGTCAGTGAAAATATTTGAAAGGAGCGAATATCTTTATGATAAAACCAATTTCTTCCTTTATCAAATATATATCCTTATGGCTTTGATTAATAAATTATTCAGACATCCTTTGCAAGCATTTATAGCCTTTTGTAGTCATCTGTGATTTTGAAAATTTCTAAATTGTAAGCAAAATATTGGCCCTTATATGTAGAAAATTCATTTAATGGGAACTGATAAGTAGAGCGAACAAAAGTAAAAAATGTCAAAATTAAAATAATGGTAAATTTTGTTTAAATAGTTAGAAATTTAGTTGTTATAATGCATATGCATACATATTGTAAAAATTTTAAGGTCAAAATAAAGTCAAAATTTTACAAATTTGGAATTAGGTAAAAAAAATTTGAAATTTTCTTTGAGGTCAAATTTTTTTGAAGAAAAACAATGTATGAATGATTTAATAAAAATCTCTCTAAAACCATGTAATACAAAACTAAAAAACATTTTTAATAGCAGAGTATTTGAGAAAATTTTTGCGTTTTGTACTTATATTGTAAACAAAATTTTAAAGGGGAAGAAGCCTCTTCTTATAAATGTATAACGTCATTTCAAATTTGTTTGGCTTTTAAAAATATAAATTTCTTGTTTACAAAAATATGTGAAAATATCACTGCACAATTTTTAACTACTAAAATAGAGAAAAGTTAGAGCAAGCATTTAAATACTATTTTAATATTTAGCCAATGTTTATAAAAATGACATTACTAAGGGTGTCATTGTTGAGAGAGCAATAACTGCTCTCAATGGGGCAATAATGCAAAAGTCAGTGCAAGCCACAAATTACTATGAATTAAATTGAACTTGTAAAATGCTTTGAATCAACCTAATTTTGGATGCTTTGCCGAGAATTCAAAACTCTAGATTGCATGATTTAGTGAATAATCAGGTCATTAAATCTTAAAAAATATGGGTTGCTGAAAATAGCAAGTGTTATCCTACTGTCATGGAAGTGTTCTTCTCAATGTTAAAAAGCATGCCTAAGACAATAAAATAATGGGCAGTTCTGTATTGTTGCTTCTTACTACCTAGTTGATTATGTTATGAATTATAAAAAAGTTTAAAAATCTTTAGGTCAATTTTTTAGGTAAAAAATTACGTTTTTAAGGAAAAAAAATCAAAATTTTTTAGTGTTTTTTAGGTCAAAAAAATCGCCCTACTAATAAGCAATTTATGGGGCATCAAAATGCGGCAGTTCTCAAACAATTGAAGCGTAAAAACCAATGCATTTCTTATGAAAGTAGATAAAATTTCGAAGCGATAAGTCGAAAACTTGAAAAGTGTGTTACAGTTTAATAGCAGAGATTAGAAAGTATTTGAAAATACTAGACAGATAAGAGTCAAAGCAAATTTATTGCTTAATGTATAAAAATTCTACAAACTAACACATGACAAAAGAAAAATAAAATATAAGCAAATAAATTACTACAAATTAATATGTACGATATATAATAATATAATCAATGTTTGTGTGAATGTTTGTGTAGGTGCTCAATGTTGGATGTATGTTTCGAATGCATGAAGTGTATTACCGTCCCCTAATGTATATTGTTTATTAGAAGAGATTGCTTTAATTTTTTTCTAAATTTTTTATAGTTTTTTCTATTCGCGTTTCATAATCTAAATTATTCCACAATTTAAATGATATGTGATGAAAGCAATTAGAATTTTTATCTAAACACAGAAATTTTTGCGATCGCTCATTTAATTTAATATAGTCATTAAGGAAAAGGAGAGATGTTTG
>CABFPE010000006.1:273188-300075 GCA_900660155.1 Hofstenia miamia | reverse complement strand
GGATAAGAATGGATGGACGTGGTTTGGTTAGGTAGAAGATTATGTGAGCGGACATTTCGAAGGATGCTGCTTCCAATGATTAATGAGGTTGTACCAGGTTTGATCGATTTTACTTGACTTCGTGGTTTGTCAGATTTTCTTCTTGGAGACTGGGGTGGATTTTTGAAGGAAATATAGCGATGTTCGGAGGGAGAATCGACTGTTTGTGTTGAACAGGATGCATTGATTGAGCAAGCAGATTTGGTAGGAGAAGATTGTGTTGCAGCATTGGAGACAGAGTTCAGTGAGCTTTTAAAAAGAAGTAGAAGAGCTTCAGCGGCGTTTTCTTTGTCGAGAAGAGAGAACATTTGATGCAGCGGCGTTTTCTTTTTATCTTTGATTAGAGAAGATGCCGCATCAAGTGTCGGCGCACCAGCAAATAGCTTTTCGCGAATCGCTTCTGCGAGCGAGAGAGAAACCCGACCGTCCACGGCCGGAGCAAACATAATTTGAAGTCAAAAGAAAAGGTATTGAAATATTTAAGAACATCAATCAATTACTCCTTTCAGATCCATTCCTTCTGGAGCATTATTAGAAATCTATAAGACTTCTGAAACAAAATTTGGTAAAAAATAGGGTGATAGATTTTTGACCTAAAAATTTTGCATTTTGATCACAAAAATGATAAAAAACTAAGAAATTTTGACATTATTTTGATCTAATAATGTAATTAAACCGATTTCAAACTGAGTATGCATTACTTAACCCTTTCAAGTCTGAACCTAGGTAATTTAATTTTTATTATAAAAACTGTATGATAATGCATATTTAGTAGGCTATATTTAAAATCTCCGATGACTTTTTTATGCTTTTATAAAAAGCTTCTTTCATAATAATGGTAGGACCTATGTATCCCATTAGACCTTTCACTTGGGAATTTTTAAAATTTCAACAGAAAAAAAGCCATCCTTTGCTAATAGTAGGTGGAGCTCTGAAAACCTTAATTCAAGAATGAAATTAGAATATCTGGTTTATCTTGAACTCAAATTTTGATAAGAATTTTCACAAAAAATGTAAAAATTTACAAATTTACTAAATGATTTTAACTATATTATGACCTTAACATGCAGTTTTGACCTTTGTTCTAACAACCATGCTCAATATTTGCACAATGCGTGTTTTTCAGGTTAGAAAATTTTGTAATATGTTTTTGACAGAAAAAATATTTTGACATTATTTATGTTTCCGTGCCCTAGTGATAATTGAATTTTGTTGGCCAATCTATCTTTACAATCGTTTACTACAGTGACATAGAAAACTGTAATAATTAATTAAACTTTACAATAATTACTATTACATATCTTTTTTAATAAGATTAAATAGGGAGCTTATGTAGTTCGGCACTAAGAAGTTTTGTCATGTGATTTTTTCATATATTTGATAGTACTACTTCACTAAGTTAATTTGTTTGTATTGCAATAACAAGATTAACATTTGGTTGGCACCCTTTCTCTACATACTAATATATATAATATTTAGTATAAATGGTGTACACCAACGCTTTTTTATATTCAGTTTCCTAAAATATTTTTAAGGTTAATCTATACATTAGACTTTCTATGTATCATGTACATTTTTAGTTGATATTTATCTTCAGCCAAATGAATATTTGGATTTCGACTATCAGCAAAAGCTATTCTATACTGTACATATGGGATGTGGAGTGCACAACACAGGCTATATTATACTGAAAGCAGACCCCATTAGTCTCACATCTAGAAAGTCAGATCCTTCTAGCGTATGTTTTTTTCATTTTTATTAAAAACATAGTTTATAATGTTATTATTGCACTAATTACTTCAACAGATCAAATCAATTACATCTAATTTAGTTCTTGTTCAATCTTAGAATAACAGAAGGAATGGAACAAATCTAATTTTCTTGCCACTTTACTGTTACAAGGGATTCTTTCATCATAAACTTTTATAAATTGAAAAAATGTCAAAAGTATTTTTTAGGTTAATTCAACTTGATTTTTTTTAATTTATCAGTCCACTATATATGATTTAGTGACATTAGTCATCGTATAGAAAAGTTTGTATGGTTTTAATTGAGATACTTGAAGAAAGTATTAATTAAATTATTTTTAAAAATCTGTTGTACAATCCGCTTCTGACATCAATAGGATAAATAGGTTTCCTTTCAAAGGTTGTGATGCATAAAAATGCTACATACCGGTTACTCTTATGGGAATATGTGCGAAAATGTGTTTCCATAAACAAACATTGGTATCTAAGAAGCAGTTACTGAGAATTACCTTAGGCATCTATTCAAAGCATACTATCATCAACGGCAGATTCTGTAGATTACATTTCAGTTGTTGCGCAAAACATGGAGATTGAACTAAAGATCCACATACCCATGCCCCAGCTTCAAATGCAGCGCAACTTAGTTTATGGATGGGAAACCTTCGTTACAACTACACCCGCCTCATACCAATACTGCAGCCAAGAGGTGTACTTCGGAAAAAACATTGCCAATATGAACAGATTTACTGGATATTCTACGAGCAATATTCCTCAGTATCAAGCAATCATTTCGAATTTAGGTAAATTTCTTAAAAATACCATCCTAGAGAAGCACAAAAATATATTTAATGAGCCTAAGCACATAAGCGATTTATGAATTTGGAATTTACCAATGGTATATATATATATATATATATATTTATTTATTTTTTTAAATTATTCAACAATCTTTATATTCTTCCACTTAGCTAACCTGAGTAATTCCATAAATAATGATTTATTTGCTACACAGAAAGCAATCACAATACAAAAGATTGCTTACAAAATTCATTTCAAATGTATCTAATTTACATAATTTTAACAAAATGTTGCTATTGGTCATATTCCCAATCCTTCGGAGTGTTTTAGTAGATGGTGCAAACTTTTAAGAAGGCAACAGAGTTCTTTTGCCATAAATAGAGCCAAGGTCTTTAAGACCCATTTGGCTTAAGCACTTACCCAAGTCAAATTTCATGCGCAATATAAATTGATATGGTCTTTTAATGGAAGTTGACTGAGTAGCTAATGTAAAAAACATTTTGGAATATTTATATAATGAGATTGAGGTCACTGCTGTAAAAGATATAAAATTCTATGGAACTTCTTAGAGCAAATTTCATGCTGTTTTGTATATTTTTGCTTAATAATTTACTTAGTTTCTTCCACTCTTTACTTTGACCCAGACCCAAACTTCAAAATGCAAGCCATATGCGTTTAAACACAGACCCATTGGATTCGATTCTTAGGTAAAAAATTGTTGCAAAATATATTATACTTTAATTGACAAACATTCCTAATTATTAGTATTTTAGAGATCCTGTGATTTAGGAGGCCAAGTATTTTGAATTTATTTATTAAATTTTACACTCATTTATTCTAACATATTACTTGATATTTGAGCACAGCATAGTCTTGTGAAGATTTCTATTTCAAAAATATTTTTTCTTGACAATATTAGAGAACATGTCAAAGATATCGATCCAAATTAAAGTCATCTTTAAATACAAAAAAGTAAAAATTCAAGTCATATTTTGTGGTAGAAAATATAAAGATACAACTTAACAAAAGAAACTGTGAATTTCTTGTATAATTCCAATATGAGAAATGTAAGTAGCTAATTTCCAAATCAGGAACACTTGTTTTTATAAATTGATTCATATAAAATACAGTGTAATATTTGTATATTATATTTGTATGAACAAATTTAGCTGGGTATGGCAATGAATCTGATTCAGACAACGAAATAGTTGTAAGATTTTTTCTAAAAGCAGTTAGTGTTGGCTACTCCACGATTGCAGTTCAGTCTATAGCAGGTCTAGCGCATAAATCAGAAACAATTGCCACTACAACATTGTTTGAAAAGCGTTTGGACATTAGTAATACCGGAGAGTCATGGATTCCCGATGTAAGGGCTTAATAACTGTTAATATAATTTTAATCAAATATAGTCCTCAAACTAAACAATTGAATTTTACATTATATATATATATATATATATCCTAGTTATATGTAAATACCTTTTTTAATGTAACTCTGTCATATTGAGCTATTGGATTAGAAGCAATAATGCTAAATTGTTAGTATGTGACTGGAGGAAGTCTAACGATTAGTTACATATTATGTACAAAATTTAGAATTGCATTGCTTTTCAGTAAATCTTTCGACTTATAAATATCAACAACACTTGAGCAAAAACACACACAACTAGTATTGAAAAGACTTTTCAAACAACAAAATTTGAAAAGCTCATAAAACGTGCCAAAAAAATTTACTTTGAACTTAATGAGAGGGAATTCAAAGTTGCAAAATTTGAGTGGATCTGCATGCATTCTTACCTATGAGAAATCAATTTCTTAAATTTAAAAATAATGAAATTTAAAAAAATATATTTTTTGGACAATTCTTGAAATCAGTTTTTGGTGATTTTCGATTCATAATCTAAGTTTATTTTTTATCCAAAAACTTTTAAAATGCAATTTCTTCCCAAAGCATTTGGCACTGCAAAAAATATTTCGATTTTTTTGATGGTCATATTGTAGAATTTGAATTTAGTGTCGAATTTACACAATTTCAAAATATTTATTATGATAATTTCAGTTATATAAACTCACTAGAATTGTAAAGAAATACGTGTTTATCTTAAATGAGAGGTGTGGCGCACTCCTTGCACCTAGGAAGGATAAGCATTGTATATTCAATCAAAATTGAACACTATTAAGTAGTATTGATAGATGACAGGATCTTTAGATCAGGATGGAAAACATCTATTCAACTCCGTATGGTTTAGTACCAGTACCTGCTTTACAGCTTCCCTTCATTACATATGTTATATGTGTCACAGGATAGCGGGAGGCAAAATAATTATTGTTTAAGAAAGCAGTATATAGTTACTGAACCGTGCATAGCAACGCTAATGGCAAATGATTTGTTGATTTATCATTGGCTTTCAGTTAATAATAAGGTGCAACCGATTTACTCCAAGAAATGTTCATTTATAATTTTCTGTTCTTTGATAATACATGTATGTTAATGCCTAAAACTGATCTTTGCATTGAAATACAGTGTAAAAAAAATGGAAACATAATTCGGGAAGAAGATGATTTTGTTTTTATAAAATCCCTACCTCAATTGATACTGAAACATATCATGTCTGGTCAAGTCTGAAATGCAGATTGACGCATCACTTCACTACTATTAAGATAATGTACATGAATATTTCTATCAATTACCCCGATACATTGACATGAATATATTGTGAATCATGTATAGATTTTCAAAAAGCCGTTAACCGATAAATTTTGCTATTAAACGCTTTCTTAACTTAATTAATTGATATTACAGCTTTGATCTATATTGCAATAATTTACAAATAGGTATAGAAGAGAATTTCCCTTTAAATTTTAAAAAATAATTTTGTTAGAATTAGTATCGCATTGCATTTTAGATGAAATTGAATTGTAAATAATTTATATTGCTGCAAGATGGTCTGAATTGAATTCAAATCGATTTTTGACACAATATGCTAACTAAACTCATCTCATAGCGAAAGTGACGTGAATGCATGCTATTTTAACTATATTACTTTTAATTGTGAAAACATTTCGTGAGTTTTGATTAAAAATTTTGTATTTCACATATATATATATATATGTCTAACTTAATTTGATGGCTCTGCGAGTAGTGGTTGAGTCTGGTCAGGATTTATTTTTGATCAGGTCTATCAGGATACGGTACGGATCCAGCTTTCGCTCAAACATTAGAGTAAATCCAGCAAGTCTCTCTTCGCCCGTGATTGATCCTAAGAAGGTTTTTACTCTTCTTAGAGCAGACAACGAACTCTAAGCTTTACAGCTGGTAGTGGGCTCTGTGCGAAATTTTTTGGAGGCGGGGAACATTGTTTTTGCAAGTGTGATATTTTACAAACATGTTCTTGTTCAAAAAACATTTTATTTCAAATCAATTTCATTTTGGGAAATTTAATTATTTAATGTAAAAGGAGATTGAATCTTACTTTCCTAATATTTGACTATCCGCAATAATGTGAATTATTTCAATTATAAAATTTTCTGGTTTACCTTACTTTGCAGCAGTGTACGACTAGGGTAAGGAAGCAAAAAAACAAGAAAATCAAAATATTTTTTACTTTTGTGTCCCTACCGCACTAAAATTCTGACTGCACACCTAATTTTTGCAATACTTAGTGTAATTAAAAGAAGTAAATTTAGATTTTAATATTTTGTGAATAAATAGTCTTTCCCGTTTAAGAACATGAAAATATGAACGTTCATTGTTTTCTCAAACTGAACTATTTTGAATTGAATATTTACAATATCAATGATTGGAAAAATATTTCTCATATACTTTTTTTCAAATTGATGCTAAACTCAAAAGAACGACACAGTTCTCCTAATATTAATGAAGTATTTAGTTTGTGGAAAAGAAAAAAAGACATTTTTTCCAGTTATTAATCAAATGTTTAGCTAGTTGAAAAGAACTTAAGATTTTTTTTGTACAATCTAGAAAAAAATTTTAACCAAAATCACTGGCTTATCTAAAAGTTTGAAATGTATGAAAATTTCAAAACTGGAGACAAAACTTTCTATCCTACTCCACTTGAACAGGAAGATATATCTTTCCATTAGTGGTTGAGTCGAGTATCCTTGTAATGCTTCTTGCAATAATAATGCAGTAAATTAATGTCTTATCTAGCTAAATTTATTATAGACCTAAGAATAACTTTTATCCATTGTTAAAATGATTTACATATTGTAAGAATCCCAAGCTTGGCTGGTACCAAGAATGTAGACCACGAATATGCCCCTCATGTTTAGCACATTAATGCAATTGATATTTACCACACAACTGTTTTTTTTGCACCAATATATTTGCAATCTACTTGTATTTTAATAAATTATCAATTATTTCTTTAAGTAACTTTATATATCCAAAATTCGAATTGAAAATTTGATGTTTCATGCAGTAAAAATATGTTCAAATGCATTTTATGAAATCGCAAGCAATACTAAATATATTTTAGATTGCTTGAAGTGAAATGTATCCAAGAAATTATGTATTTCGATTTGATAAAATTTTAATATTTTCAGTCAACTCGTAAGGGAGGACAACTGTCCCCTTCTCTCAGTGCCCATGGGGGCATCCTATACTATGATTTATGCCTTCTTAATAAATAAAATCATTTTTTTAAATCAAAATAATGTTGAGAATAGGGCACTAAGGGAGATCGGGCCCCCTCCGCTGGATCAGCCACTGATCAGGATTAATTAGATCAGATCAGGTTTCAGATCAGGTTTTGAAGGGTCGCAATTCAGGTTCAGGACAAAACAGATCAGAATCAGGTTTGAAAGTATCTATATTGTTTGATCAATTTGATATCATTTTAGCTTTATTAGATGGAGTCATCTATTTAACTCAATATGCTTTGGTACCAGTGTTTTTCTTTACTGCTTTCCTCGATTACATATTTATGATAGGCTGCCATCACACAAAAATGATTATTGCCTGCGATAACATCATGTAACTGTATCTTACCAATGCAATGTTACTGGCAAAGGTCTTGCTGATTCGTGATTGGCTTTCAATTAATGATACCCTAGTAACACGAACTTGTCTTTTGGACATCTTTAAGTCAACATTTATAGCCGTCCAAAAGACGTCAATATCTGTCCGCATAGTGGACTAAAGAACGACATGATTTGCTAATAAATAAAGTATAATTCATGATTTTCGAAAACTCTTTCAAATGAAATAAAGCAGTTTATTCTGATAACTTTTACAACCTATGTTTGCTATTATTAAATTTCTGAATATTTAAACACAATCAAACATCTAGTAGTTTCGCTTACAAATTATGCCATTAATATCTTTTATAAAGAAGTATTTAATAGCCTTACTTTTGACATATTTAATTTCACTCTTGGAAACATTGAAAATTTTTTATTCATTGCTATTTTTCTTAAAAATATTAACGTTTCCAAACAAAGTTTAATTATTTATTTATAATGTCACATAATATTGAAAAGAAAATGTATGGTTGAATAAATTATTCCATTTTTTAAGATAAACATGCATTAATTTTAAACATAAGTATTTTACAAAGGTTGGAATGATTTATGCAAATATATATTTTGACTTCAACAATAACTTAAAATGTAAATAATAATAAAAAGTGAATGGAAGCATACTGGTGGAATTAATGAAAAAGAAAATATATAAAAAATTTTGCACTTTTACAAAAGTGATATTTAAGCGTCAAAATTTCTATTGTAAGACTTCTTTATAAAAGATATTAATGATAGTGTCAGTGAGAAAAATGAGTAGGAAGTGTGATTGTGTATAAATTTGTGAAAGCATGGTTATGAAAATGACATGTTGTGAAAGATATCGCAGTTATATAACTTCATACAAACATTTTGGGGCAAATCATGAATAATATATAATTTATTAGCAAATCATGTCGTTTTTGTGTCCATTATGAGGACAGATATTGACGTGTCTTGGACGGCTATAAATGTTGACTTAAGGACGTCCAAAAGACAACTTCGTGTTTCTAGGGTAGGTTCAACCTGTTTACTCAATGAAACTTTTATGTCAACATTCCTCTTAACATTAAGATGCCGTTTTTTACAATTTATGATGGCTTCTATAATAATTGTTCATTACTGGGTAGAAAATCGTCTCCCTTCCATATTCATCTCTATTCGCGACCTGGCGAGACGACTTCTGAGTTTATGCACGTTCTTGGACTGACTTGGATAGTGTATTTAAAAAAATCAAAATATTTGTTGATATGAACCTTAGACTGCTTCATTATCTAAATACTAGGTATGGGAAAAATTTGAAGGTTTCCGTAAAAATAGGATTTTCCATCAAGAAAAGTTAATGCATTCACATATACTTCAAATAGGAATCATTTTTATCACAAATTTTCACCAAGGAAGTACACTTATCAATAGATGTCTCAAAATCTCAAGATTCAGAAATTTTCTATTAGGTTTCGAGAAAATTGTTAGAGAATGTGGACAATGACAGTTTGTGCATTTAGAGTAACTAGAGAGAGTTTCGGATTTAAAGTTTAGTCTAATGCTTATTACAGTTCGTATTTACTTCAAAGACATCCGAAATTTTGTCCACATGTTAATATGTTTGCAAAACTGGTTTTAATTTACAAATAATATTTGAATAAAATATATTTCTGTTCTTTTAGCATATGTTAATATCTAAAACTAATGTTTGCATTGCAATATGATGTAAAAGAAAATGGGAAGCATACACTGTGAATCAAATTATTATGCAAGTAATTTTTTTCCATTTTTTTCACAAACTATTAGGTGAGGACAACCATGCTTTTTTTGATACACTACTACACTAATTCTTTTAACATCCGTGCAAAAATATTTAATTTCATATGTTACTTGAAGAAAAAATTGAAAAAAAATCGATTTTAATGTTAACCAGATTATTATGCAATTTCTATTATTGAATGATAAACAGTTATTGCGTCGGAATGAGACGTCTTAAGGATAAGCATGATAAGCAGTAATGTTAATTACAAAACAAAAAATTCGAAAATTGTTCCTTGATCCATTTTTACTTTGAGATGCAGCCACCATTCTTCTGTACCAGAGTGATGAGTCTATCATCCATTTATGACGTTAAATGTTGTATTTCTGCAGGTGTAATAGACTTTGAAGCTTTCTCAATTGCTTCCCATAGCTTATCCTTAGATTTATACTGCGCACCATTTGAATAAACCCAAATTTTCTATTCAGTTTAAATTCGAGGAGAAAGCTAGCCACTCCATAACTTGATCTTTTCTGTATCCTTTTGACACAAGCCAGTCCGCGGTGAACTTGGATACATGACTAGTTGCGTTATCATGCATGAAAATCATTTTCCTGCGCTGAGATGCAGGTTTTTCTTAAGCCAACCTATAAGTGTTTATCCAAAAATTACCAGTAGTTGATGGAGTTCATTTTAACACCTTCAGCAACTCTAAAGGGTCCAATGAGTTCATTTTCGGCAATACCGGCCCAGATCATGACTCCACCACAACCTTGTTGACGTCTGAACCGTAATGGAGCATAAAAACCATCAGCAATCCAGCCTTTTGCCCATTCGTCAGGACCATCAAGTGTGCCACGCATCTCATCATTCCATATAACTGTTCCAAAATCCATTTTCATATATTTTTTACAACTCGCAAGTCGTCTGTTTTAATGTTGTTGATTTATTGGTGATCTTTTGGGGCTTTTTTCACTTTTCCAATCGTCTTCAGGATGCGATTACGAGATGTCTTCGGAGTTACACCAAGTCCGACCGCAGAACTTGAGCTTAGCTGCTGTTTGATCATTTCAATCTTCAAAGCAGATATGTCGCGATTGTTAGCTTCCTTGTTGCATTCTCAACACGTTTCTTTCTCGATTTATCATCACTTGCAATGAATGCCTTGATTGTACTATGGTCCCGACATAAAAGACGAGAGAGAAATTTCGAGACTAGGCCGGCCCTCACCCAAATATCTAACGATTGAAGTCTTCTCCTTACTGTTGAGATCCTTCTTCTTGCCAATGTTCAACTTTAAACTTGTTATGCACTGCTGAGTATAGATCTGCATAATAATTTGGCTCACTTGAAAATCGAGTTTTTTCAATTTTTTCTTCAAGTAACATGGAAATTGAATATTTTGGTACGCATGTTAGAAGAATGAGTGCACTACTATATCAAATAAAGCATGATTGCCTTCACCAAATAATCTTTGAAAAAAATGGAAAAAATGACTTTCATAATAATTTGGTTCGCAGTGTAGTTGAAGGTTTGATCCCAAGGAAGGTCAGTTCTGGCCAGGTCTAATGTGCAGGTAAACTCATCACTACCTGTGAGTACTCGAAATTCGAGTTGACTTCCTAAAACTCAACTGGACGTTTCGAGGTCTCAAAACAAACTCGATATTAGCTTGAATTGAACCTTTTTTTCCTTAAATTTTTGCACATAATGTCGAAAAATCTTTTGACCTTTCACTATTTATATTTCTGTTCTACATTTATATAGGGAAGCACAATTATATATGTCTTAGCCTAACGAAAAAAATATGTAAGTATAATTCCGACTCGACTATAACTCTCGTTTTTAATAGAAAGTTTTTAGTTGTAAATTAAACTTATTTTATTCAAATCTTTTTAAATATTGCTTGAATATGATCTTAGTTTTCAAATTAATTGATTAGTTACAATGAAAATAAATGTGAAGCATGCAAAATACGACTTTATCGTACTTAGGAGCTTCATTTTACATTTGGAAACTTTAAAAAATTCTTACTAATAACAATGATTTAGATTGAAAACTTAGGCGATGTAAAAGTTGAACTAGTTCATAACACTTCAATGGACAATCCACTGATAAGAGCTGGTGGTGCGTATCTGGCAACAATTGATCTCTACATACCTCCTAAGACAGCTATACCTGTAGTTTGGGAAATATTTACAAAAGAATCTATTTTGCAAATTAAATCAGTTACAGTTTTAGACGTTGGCTATAATATTGGAAAGTGTTTTAATCGCTCACAAATTATAGCTCAAGAAGTTACACGCTTCACGTAACAATTTTATTTTCCTTGTATATGATTGCTCTCCATTTTAATAATGTTTTTTTTATTTTTTTAAGTTCGGGTTATCTTGTTATAGCTAATTATTTTACAGATTATTTTAACATGGAATATTATTTCATGTCAAATACGATTGTAATGAAAAATGCATGTGTACTGGCAAAAGGCCACGCATTTTTAAATCTATATAGAAAATTAAATTTTTATTGCAGTATAAAAGGTTGCATAAGAAACATCACTTTTGTGGCGGCATTGAAAATCAAAATGCAAGGAAAAGTCCTTCACAGAAAACAGAATAGGAGGCAATGGAAACATTTTATGGCCCAGACAATCTCAAGACTTCTTCACATTTTGATTGTGCAGAAGCCTGAAAGTGAAGCAAGGTGCCTAATCCAAGAAAAAGACTATTTTGCAAGTTTTGAGACAGAAAATAATAGCATTAATCAATGATACCTCTGAGGAACTCCTTTTTTATCTCGCATATAGTTCAAGAAACGTTCGATAAATTGCACAAAAACCTGATCACATGAAGGGTGACTTCATCGTGCTATATATATATATATATATATATATATGTAAATATAAATATGTATATATATATACAGGGTGTCCTGTTTTAAATTGAAAAAGTAAATTGTGTGTTAATGAACCGAAAGTGCATGATTTTGATTGGATGATTTAATCAAACTGTTTTACTGGTATGTGGATTTGTTTATGTATTGTAATTTTCATCAACAAATTTATTTTTTAGAAAATGAATGACAGTTTAAACTCGGTTAGTCAAAATGTGCAATTGGTTAAATTTTACTACCAGAATAATGAAAATGTTACTGCAGCTATTCGTGCATACAAAACAGCGAACAACATAAAGAAGAATAAATATGCCCCAGTGTATAATACTGTAAAGAAAATGATAAATCGATTTGAATCAACTTCATCTTGTTTGATTCAAGGAAACAGCAGAAAGCGACGCTCTCAAGAAGACATTAATGTTGTTGAAGAACATGTCAAAATCAACAAATGCAGTAGTACTCGGCTAATAAGTGACAAAGTACAATTTTCCAAGTCTAAAGTTCATTCGATATTAAGAAAAGATTTAAAATTACATCCATACAAACCTTCATACCAAAGATATTTGTCGGATGCAGCACGAGATGAGCGGATAATCTTTTGTCAGAAGCTTCTTGCAGAACACAATAATTCACATTCATTTCTTCCCAATATTCTGTTCTCTGACGAAGCAATTTTTTCAATTAACCCTAGTTTCAACAAACAAAATTGTCGTGTATGGTCTACCACAAAGCCTACTGATTATTCGTTCGTCGTAAAGCAATTTCCTGAAAAAGTAATGGTCTGGATGGGATTCACCAAACAATTTTCAATTGGCCCATATTTCTTTGATGGCAACGTCAATGCCGACAGTTATCAGGAAATGCTAAAGAATTTTGTCATCCCTCAACTAAAAAGAAGAAAGAAATATTCTTCCACAGTTCTGCAACAGGATGGAGCTACTGCTCACACTGCTCACAGTTCAATGATTTTTCTGAAGAGACACTTTAAAGACAGACTCATCAGCAGAAACTCTGCATTTTCTTGGCCCGCATATTCACCCGATCTGTCGCCTCTTGATTTTGGATTTTGGGGATATGTGAAAGGAAAGGTTTGTGCACAAAGTCACAATAGCATTCAATCTGTCAAAGAATGCATAGAAGATGTTGTCGAATCTCTTTCACCACATTTTTACTCAAACACCATTGATAATATCATCACGCGTTGCGAACTGTGCATTCAGAACGAAGGTGATTTATTTGAATAATTAAAATTTTATGTGTATTGCTTATGTGTTACATTTTTTACAATAAATAAATCCCCGGCTTTCATCTTTCATTTGACATAAAGCACAACAATTTTTGATTGTAAATGCAAAAGTTTTCCACAATTTACTTTTTCAATTTAAAACAGGACACCCTGTATATATATATATATTTAAAAACGTAAATTTCTTAATGTGATGTTATCAAGATTTTATCTGTATTTTGAAACTTTGCCGTGCTTACTGTATACTATAAAATTCCTATTATAATTACTTTAGTTTTCAAAAAAAACTTCCAGATTCTTATGTTAGTAATTCACAAATAAGACTTTAGAGCCATAATTTGCTGAAACATCATATATAAATGCTTACAATAAATGCAATTCCTCAAGATTTCTTTTTATAGCCATGTAAAAGGTATTTGCAAACTGACATATTACTGAAATTTTAAGATATTTCAACAAAGCCATAAAACTTTGCTTCCAATGG
Source organism: Hofstenia miamia (assembly GCA_900660155.1). Lineage (NCBI taxonomy): Eukaryota > Metazoa > Xenacoelomorpha > Acoela > Hofsteniidae > Hofstenia > Hofstenia miamia. Next base: position 286,106 of record CABFPE010000006.1, on the reverse strand, counting down.
GAGGGCAAGGGGAGCACGTCAGAAACATACAAAATATCGAAATGACATTTCCTAGCATATGTTCAAAACAATACCTTAAGTATTTCACAGGCTATGCTATCTTCGGTTTTGCTAAATTTAGCAGAAGATATACGCAAATTATTATAACTATACGCATGCTATCATAACTAAACCAAAATGCATTCTAATATTTGTAATTTGTTTTAATAAATTATGTTTTATTTAATTATTTTTGTCCGTTAAACTATTGTTTTGCTTTACTTTACTTTACGGTAGTGTACGAGATCTTAAGTAAAGTAAAATCAAATTATAAAATTTTCTGGTTTACTTTACTTTGCAGCAGTGTACGACTAGGGTAAGGAAACAAAAACACAAAAAATCAAAATATTTTTTGCTTTTGTGTCCCTACCGAACTAAAATTCTGACTGCACACCTAATTTTTGCAATACTTAGTGTAATTAAAAGAAGTAAATTTAGATTTTAATATTTTGTGAATAAATATTTATCACGTTTTATAAATTGAACTGATTTAAATTGTAGAAATTTTGTTTATTTAATATTTTATATTTTATTATGAAATTCATTTTTTCAGTAATTATAATTATATATATATATATATGTTTTGTAACCTATGATTTTAGGGATGCACCTTACTATGATATGTTAACTACTGTGGACATGGGCTACATGACTAATTTGGAAAAGGATGCCTCACAAGAAATCAAGAATTTCACAAACATGGTAAATTATTTTTATAACACAATTGTGTAGGTATTAAGTATAAATTAAATGATTTTACAAAAAATCAATACTGATATATCGTCATAAATGTTTTTGAAGTAAAATTTTGAATTAATTTTGTGATTAGATTAATTTTCAAATTGGTAGATTTAAGATAAAAACTTTCTTCTTAATTGTACAAAGCAGTATTCACTGCTTGAAACGGATTAAATTATATTTTGAAAATTTCTGCTTGAGTTGCATTAGATAATTTCAGAATATTTTCACTTATTTTTACATAAAATCTGCTAAATAAATGTCTGAAGACTTTTGTTATTTAGTTACAAAATGGCATTAAATGTACTTTAGGTCAAACTTCAAATTTACATGCTACTATCAGATGATTTCACAGAAGATCATAATTACACAGTAAAATTCCTGACACACGATTATGTATTTGAAGTACCTTTGACTGAAAATTATGACTTCGACTCTGAACAGATGATTTATCCCGAGATGTGGTTCAATATGGAGTTGCCATCAGGGGATGCCAAAGTAGAACCTACTAAATATTATGAGCTTCCTATAAAAGGTAAGAAATTGTTTTTAGAAATTTATTTGGTAAAGGCTTATTAGGCTATGAATAAACCTAAATTAAAAATAATTTTAAACTACTTTATTCTGGAAAAAATTTGCTAAATTTTTAAGACTGTAGTCATTTTACAAATAACTCAAAATATTGGTACAAAGTCGTTGTAAATGTATATATCGTAAGGTGATGTTTTCATAGTAATCCATACAAAAGATCTTGAAGTTGTTAATTATGTTAAATTTCAATAAAATGTTGCACAAATATTAAAGAGTTTGTATTAAATCATATTTAGTTTACTTACCCGAAGGCTACAACTATCACAGTGAGCTGTATATTCTTGGCCACAATGTTGCCGGAGAGCAAGCATTCGTTATAAGGAATGTATCAATTAAGCACAGCACATTTGATTTGCATGTACAAGAAAATTTAATCAAACAATATGAAAGTGTTGATCGTATTGGCGTTGAATACAACCAGGAAGGCTCTGCAAACGTTGACTTAGGCATAATTACAAGCACTGGTAAGCAATTTATAAGCATTGCAGTAGGCAGTTTCAAATATATTTTTTCATTGAAGACCTAGTTTAAAATGGGTAACTGTGCTCTGCTAAAGACGTTTCTCATAGGGAACACATTTTTTTCAAGACGTTTCTCATAGGGAGCACATTTTTTTCTAAAAGTTTCAACAATTTTCAATTGGAAATCTTTTCGTGAAATTTTAAACAATTTTCTGATTCCAAAGGAGTTTTAAATAAATTGAGGCAGTCAATATTTCCTCAAAGGAGCTTTAAATTAAATGTGGCTACTTTCAAGTTTTAAAAACATGAATTGTGAGTCAGTCGACATAAATTGTTCAATTTTTATTGGTAGAGGCATTCATTATTTGGTATTCCTAGAAATTCATTTATTTGTTTAAATCTGGTTTAGGATATTATCATCGACTTGGACAAGCATCGACCGAAACAAACTCAGAGCTAACAATAATTATAACAATACAGATTATGGATGTAGTCAATGAAGACCCAATTGATATTGTGGCAGCCTTTAGTGGTGAAGACAGAGTGGTTCACAATGCTAAGTACTCATTGAAACCAATTTTCAATAACGACAGACGCCCTGTGCTCACTACTGATTACGTATCCGATGCTAACATTGAAAGGTAGATAACTTTAGAAATTTGAGATGTTTTCCAAATTTGCAAACAATAGCTTGTTTATCTTAAAGAGCCTAGAGGATTTTTGAAAATTTTTCATGATCTTATAAAAGAACTTTAAACGCTTATAGCTCAAAATTATTAAAGCTATGCTCAATCTGAAAGCATCACGTGATAGAGAAGAGTCTCTTCTTTCAAGTAACAGTCAAAGCTCTTTGTTGATTCCATGACCTCAAAACTTTATAAATACATAAAAATTAGGCATGGAGAGAATTTAAACCTTTTACAGAAATTTGAAATTTTCAAAAAGAACTTGTTAATCTTTTCAACAACGTCAGTCACAGCATTACGCTTTACGCTAAGCGCGCACTGTTGATTATTTAATTTAACAACTAAACAATTTACAAATTAAATAGTTTATCAAAATTTTGTCAAGCGCGCACTAGTGATTTTTAATCTGCTCAATCGCTCATTTTAGAATGTATTTCATTATGACACAGCTTGTCTTACGGAAATAAGTGAATTACCAGAAAGGCGTAAGGGACTATTCTAGATAGATTGTGTGAACATGAAGACTCTATGAAGTTCTTTAATTACTTTCGAAGGAATGTGTACTGTTTTGATCAATTACTGTAATTAGTTCGAATAACATTATGCAAATACAAATTTTTTAAAGAAAATTTTCTGTCTCATTATTTGGAACGATGCCATAGTTACAAGTGGCGTCACTGAGAGGGTGGGACCACACCCTGAAATACATTTTTTTATTATGCAAGGATAGAAATAAAACTTATTATAAGCAATTTTAAACTTTTTAAACAATTTCGGTGCCACAAGTTTAGAACATATCATTATAGTAAAATAATTATATAAATAGGCAAAAGTTGAGCCCCAATATTAGAATAAAGTCTTTAATAAACAGTTTTAGACTATTTTGAAGGTCCAATAGTTATAAAGGTACAAAATGTTTAGTATTAAATATCTAGTATACACCAAAGCGGTTAGTGAACATTTAACACATAAATTTGGGAGTTTTTGAGTTGTAGCAACGAATTGACATCCCTCACCAGGCCCCACATTTACCATGACGCCAATGAAAATAACATGAAAAAGTATCTGTTTTTGCATCTTCAAAATTAAGATTATGCATGTACATTTAGGGTAAACAATGTCAAATGTTGCGTATACTTACATATATTATGTTCACAGAAACAGTTGTTTAAAATAAAAGCTCTGGCATTCAATACAATTGATGAGCTAAACTATAGCTTGATTTTTCTTTCCAAGTCAATTAATTCAGGCCAATTTTTAAAAAAACTCGTCCTCTTTAAAAAGCTATGGCAGTAAATTTTTTAAACTGTTTGTAAGAATTAATTTTTAACTATAAATTATAATTCGAAGCCCGCTTCTGAATGAATCAACGCCTTTCATCGTTACGAATTGATCAATTAGTTAATTATAGTGCGCGCACGTCCATTGAAAACGCTATGTTCTATTTTATGTGTAAACAGTTTAATCAAGTGGGAATTTTTTAATTTCTTGATCATTAAATTGTTAGTGCGCGTTGATTTAAAGAAAGCTCTGTGTTCTATTTATTAAACTAAATACTTTCGTATTTACGTAAATTAAAAATCACTAGTGCGCGCGACGCCTTAACAGAAATTTTCAGCATTGCATTGAAATATATTCTCCAATAGACCTACCCATGGCCCAAGATTTTCAAATTTGCGAATAGGCTTGGAGAATTTCTTTGAAATTGTGGAAAAACGCTTTGTCCTTTAAAACGAACACCAGGCTGGTAAAGATAAGGTGTTTCTAAATATTCATTATAATTAAGTTATTGATTTTGGTACAAATGAAAAAATTAGCAATACTATAGCTATTTTTCTTCCATGTTGATGAAACTATGAATGGAGTTTCAATAAGGTTTTCAAAATTTGAGATTAAATTTGTTCATGAATACATGTTTGAAACATTTATGATTGGAGTTGAACTGAATCAAAAAAATTTCATTTTTAATTAATTCTCGTTTATAGTGCATAACTTGCTTAACAAAATGTTTTTATACGATAAGAAGGAACATTCACAAAAGTGAAATTTACTAAATTGAAAATTTGTTTTGTTCATGATGCATTAGCATAGAGATTTGAGCCTCCAATTCTGTTAATATTGAAATTATCATCTTAACACTTCACTATTTTTTGTTGAATCATTGGAATTGGTGATTCTTTCTTTCAAATTATTTTAAAAACTAATGCTCGGCTATTTCCAAAAAATGAGTTCGGTTTCGGTTTCCGTTTTGATTTTTTAACTAGCTTCTATCGGTATTAGTAGAACGTTATTCAAGAGAAAAGCATCTTTCTAATGCATATTTTAATTACACTAAATTCAGTTGTTAATCAAGTAAAATAAAATTACACTTCAATATGACAAGTCTTTTTATTTTTGCTCAAATAGGAGAGCATCATTTCTTGGAAATAACATTATAGGTGAATGTTTCTGTTGAAAACCGAAAACTCGGTTCTTATTTTTTTCTCGGTTTTCATTTTTTGTTGATTCGGTTTCGGTTTCAAATGAAAACCATGATTTCGTTTTTTTCAGTATAACTCCGAACCCTAATAAAGGCTTAATTACAGTCCTTCTAGTGTTAATTGACAAATTGTATGAGGAGTCTGCATTCTGCAATGACTTGATGAACTAAATGATGAACTAAAGTAAACCCTCCCTGAATATTTAGGCCAGACTAGATGAGACTCTATAATAATAATTTATTACTCTATTGAACTCTAAAACGGAAATCCATGAAAATTCAATTTTAATACAAGCATCATTAAGGATTGAATTTAACGCCTACTATTTTTTCATGGTGATATAGACATTAAATTTTTGTATGATAAAGAATTTTCGCTCAGAAATCAATGTTAAATGTACAGTTTTCTTCATCTTGAGTTCTTTTAATCTACTGCAATATAAACTGCAGCTTTACTATTGTGTGTTTGGATAAATTTATCCATTAAATTTTATAGTTTATTGCATAAAGTGGTTGTTCGTAATAGTATTTTTGAGACTTGTATGTGTCAGTGTTGCAAGAACAAGTACCAAGTACTACTTGAAAAGTGTCCGAGTACCATGCTATTTAATGCCTAATTTACATTAATCAAAAACATGAGACACAAATAATTCACCTGCCAATAGTACACAAGTAATAATAAGATACAAGTGACTTTTTCCGATAAATTTCGAGTACGAGTACTACACAAGATATCACTAGCCTGTGTATACATGAATGAGTGTGTAACTAAAAATTATATTTTAATTACGATCATCCCTTTCAAATCGCGTTTTTGTAATCTTCGCTCAAGAGTTCAACTCATCCTCAACAAAAAATATTTTAGTCTCCTTCTTCCGGGCGGAAATGTCTCAATTACTGGTTATGTGCAACATGCATGTTCCTCAAAAGCCAAAGCTCTTACAATAAAACTCTGCCTGTTTATTCCAAAATACGTGAACTACAAATACATGGACGATGAAGTTTTTAATAGAATAGTAGCTACGGAATCGGACTATGCACTAAATGATCATAACACGTGCTTTGAGGTATCGCAATTTAAAGTTCAAATTATTTTTCTCTAATATAATAATATTTCATTCAAATATGTGTAGAATTATTTTCTAGTTTAATGAATTATTGATTTCTGAAAGACTCAGCTACAACATAATGTTGAACGTCTATGAATCTCATGAATATTTGCGTGATCCAAGAGTTTACCATGTAGCAATACCGATAGAAGTCACATATTTAAGACAAACCCAAACAAGCGATACAGATGACAGCACTAAAGTATACAATCCAAAAATTGAAGACCTCCGCTTTTATTTTACCGTTATGAGTAAGTATTCTTATCTTTTCTAATTTCTGCAGAACTTCATGAAAATAACAAATAATTTCATAAAGTAAATAACACATGTGACGAAGTTTTATTGAAGTTTAACAAAGTGAGTTCAGAAATGAACATTTTACAATGTGCAAACTTAATGTGCATTTTGAGTCATTAATTAAGCCATATTATATAAAATGCGTATATAGCCTAAAGGTTGATACATTTCTAATCAAACGGCCACTTTAAATTAAAATCTTGGAAACATTCAATTTAGTGTCCAGCTGCACCCTTCCAATTACCAACTGCAGCTACATTGCTGATGCCTATCAAAACGGATTTCCACCTAAAAGTGCTGATGGCTTTATTGATATTAGGTCTGAAGTTCAAGGTAGAACTTTCTATTGTAGTTATAAGCTGACACCGTTTCTTTAGGGTTCAAGTCCAGTAATTGGAAAGGACAGTATTTGGACTCCAAATCAATATCAGTCACATGCCTTGATAAGTATATGCGGGTGACCCAAATTGCTTTGAAGACAACCACATCAATTGAGATATTCCGTATTCAATACAGTAAAGATCCAGCAGGGATTTATTGGAATGATTACATGGAAGATGATGAAATACACTTTGTAATAATTTCAATGATGGAGACTTAAACATAATTATTATTAATAGATAAATCAATTGTTATTTTATATGTAATATATAATACACATAGTTTATATTATGTGGAATATTATATATAATATGCATTATACATATATATATATATATATATATATATATATATATATATATATATATATATATAAATGCATCCATATTTAACTATGCGTTGTTAGATGTATAATGAATAAATTTAAATATTTTTAGTTTGTTGTAAATGACAGCTACCCTTACCCTAATGACCCAGAATATGACTTTGTCAACCTAATGAATCCGATATCTGCAATTTGGCTCAAACTGGTCTTCGTGCAAACTTCATGGAACAGTGATGACGTGGCCTATGTGCGTATGAAATTATACGGATGCACAACAGATTATCCTGGAATCGCAAGAAGTAGGGGACGTTTTACATAAATTGTTTTCATAATTATTTAGGACAATTCTCAAATGATACTATCCTACCAGAAATTTACCTTCGAGGCTTTGTCACTGATGAAAACAAAAGAAAATTGTATGTCTGCGAAAAAAATACTAAAAAGTATGCATCTTAGTTTTTATTAACCTTATATTTTTGTGAAGAAATTTTGATAAAAATCATGGTCTACTATTTTGTAGGTCATGTAAGAATGCAGTTATTTTATCCACATTGTACAATTTTCTTGCCAATTAGAAAATCGTTTATTTACCCTATCTGAATGCAATTAAAGTATCTTAAATATAAAAAATATTAATGATTTATTCGATATTTTACTTCAAATATAACAAATATACAATTTCTTCTAAAATTAAATTGACAGGTTTTTCGACAACGTTTCTTCAAAAGCCATTGCTAAATAGTTTAAAAAATTGCTGCATTAAGCATTAAGATATAAATTTTCTGATCTATATCTGACTGAAATAAATGTAATTGATTATTTATCAATTTATGAACTTTTTTGCTTATTTATAAGATGTGCGGAATTAATGTTTTTGTAACCTCTAGATTACCCGAACATTAAGTAAGAAATGCCAGCTTAATAAATTTGGTATTTTAGATAAAATGTTCAATAAAACGTTTGCGTTGCTTAAACGCCAATAATTGAGCTCAAAATTCAATTAAGATACATTTAGCTTACTGAAGCTAATAGTTTAATTTATAATTACTGCATTATGTTTTATGCTCAATTCAATTATCGGAATGAACAGTGAAATATCACCCTTTTAAGTTTTTACAAAGCACTTTATTATAATGACATAATAGCTTTTGGACTTTAGTTTTCCAGGAAAATAATGCTTAAAAATTATTTTTCAAGATATGTATAGCAACTAGGTCATTTGAAATTGACTATCCAAATCATATGATAATTATAGCTGGAGATTTTAATGCTCTAATTACTAACTTTTTGATCACAGAATTTCACCTACACCAAATGGTTAAATTCCCAACCCACCTTGGCAAAATATTAGACAAAATATTTACATTGAATCAAGAGATCTTTAAGGAAGTTTGTCCCCTACCAAGCATAGGAGGATGTCGCCACCAATCAATAATAATGGTGTCAACAGAACATAAACCACAATCAAATTCTTACATATTGCGTCGAGGTATTTGTGATACAACAAATTACAATTTGGGAAATTTTTATCAGTAAACTGGATGGAATTCTTTAGGAAGTACTCGAACTTTGTTAGTCAATGGGATGCGTTTTCTTCTTATATTTCACATCAAATTGAAATTTNTCAAAAACATGAGACACAAATAATTCACCTGCCAATAGTACACAAGTAATAATAAGATACAAGTGACTTTTTCCGATAAATTTCGAGTACGAGTACTACACAAGATATCACTAGCCTGTGTATACATGAATGAGTGTGTAACTAAAAATTATATTTTAATTACGATCATCCCTTTCAAATCGCGTTTTTGTAATCTTCGCTCAAGAGTTCAACTCATCCTCAACAAAAAATATTTTAGTCTCCTTCTTCCGGGCGGAAATGTCTCAATTACTGGTTATGTGCAACATGCATGTTCCTCAAAAGCCAAAGCTCTTACAATAAAACTCTGCCTGTTTATTCCAAAATACGTGAACTACAAATACATGGACGATGAAGTTTTTAATAGAATAGTAGCTACGGAATCGGACTATGCACTAAATGATCATAACACGTGCTTTGAGGTATCGCAATTTAAAGTTCAAATTATTTTTCTCTAATATAATAATATTTCATTCAAATATGTGTAGAATTATTTTCTAGTTTAATGAATTATTGATTTCTGAAAGACTCAGCTACAACATAATGTTGAACGTCTATGAATCTCATGAATATTTGCGTGATCCAAGAGTTTACCATGTAGCAATACCGATAGAAGTCACATATTTAAGACAAACCCAAACAAGCGATACAGATGACAGCACTAAAGTATACAATCCAAAAATTGAAGACCTCCGCTTTTATTTTACCGTTATGAGTAAGTATTCTTATCTTTTCTAATTTCTGCAGAACTTCATGAAAATAACAAATAATTTCATAAAGTAAATAACACATGTGACGAAGTTTTATTGAAGTTTAACAAAGTGAGTTCAGAAATGAACATTTTACAATGTGCAAACTTAATGTGCATTTTGAGTCATTAATTAAGCCATATTATATAAAATGCGTATATAGCCTAAAGGTTGATACATTTCTAATCAAACGGCCACTTTAAATTAAAATCTTGGAAACATTCAATTTAGTGTCCAGCTGCACCCTTCCAATTACCAACTGCAGCTACATTGCTGATGCCTATCAAAACGGATTTCCACCTAAAAGTGCTGATGGCTTTATTGATATTAGGTCTGAAGTTCAAGGTAGAACTTTCTATTGTAGTTATAAGCTGACACCGTTTCTTTAGGGTTCAAGTCCAGTAATTGGAAAGGACAGTATTTGGACTCCAAATCAATATCAGTCACATGCCTTGATAAGTATATGCGGGTGACCCAAATTGCTTTGAAGACAACCACATCAATTGAGATATTCCGTATTCAATACAGTAAAGATCCAGCAGGGATTTATTGGAATGATTACATGGAAGATGACGAAATACACTTTGTAATAATTTCAATGATGAAGACTTAAACATAATTATTATTAATAGATAAATCAATTGTTATTTTATATGTAATATATAATACATATAGTTTATATTATGTGGAATATTATATATAATATGCACTATACACATATATATATATATATATACATAAACATTTATATATATATTTATATATACATATATATATATATATATTTATATATATATATATATAAATGCATCCATATTTAACTATGCGTTGTTAGATGTATAATGAATAAATTTAAATATTTTTAGTTTGTTGTAAATGACAGCTACCCTTACCCTAATGACCCAGAATATGACTTTGTCAACCTAATGAATCCGATATCTGCAATTTGGCTCAAACTGGTCTTCGTGCAAACTTCATGGAACAGTGATGACGTGGCCTATGTGCGTATGAAATTATACGGATGCACAACAGATTATCCTGGAATCGCAAGAAGTAGGGGACGTTTTACATAAATTGTTTTCATAATTATTTAGGACAATTCTCAAATGATACTATCCTACCAGAAATTTACCTTCGAGGCTTTGTCACTGATGAAAACAAAAGAAAATTGTATGTCTGCGAAAAAAATACTAAAAAGTATGCATCTTAGTTTTTATTAACCTTATATTTTTGTGAAGAAATTTTGATAAAAATCATGGTCTACTATTTTGTAGGTCATGTAAGAATGCAGTTATTTTATCCACATTGTACAATTTTCTTGCCAATTAGAAAATCGTTTATTTACCCTATCTGAATGCAATTAAAGTATCTTAAATATAAAAAATATTAATGATTTATTCGATATTTTACTTCAAATATAACAAATATACAATTTCTTCTAAAATTAAATTGACAGGTTTTTCGACAACGTTTCTTCAAAAGCCATTTCTAAATAGTTTAAAAAATTGCTGCATTAAGCATTAAGATATAAATTTTCTGATCTATATCTGACTGAAATAAATGTAATTGATTATTTATCAATTTATGAACTTTTTTGCTTATTTATAAGATGTGCGGAATTAATGTTTTTGTAACCTCTCGATTACCCGAACATTAAGTAAGAAATGCCAGCTTAATAAATTTGGTATTTTAGATAAAATGTTCAATAAAACGTTTGCGTTGCTTAAACGCCAATAATTGAGCTCAAAATTCAATTAAGATACATTTAGCTTACTGAAGCTAATAGTTTAATTTATAATTACTGCATTATGTTTTATGCTCAATTCAATTATCGGAATGAACAGTGAAATATCACCCTTTTAAGTTTTTACAAAGCACTTTATTATAATGACATAATAGCTTTTGGACTTTAGTTTTCCAGGAAAATAATGCTTAAAAATTATTTTTCAAGATATGTATAGCAACTAGGTCATTTGAAATTGACTATCCAAATCATATGATAATTATAGCTGGAGATTTTAATGCTCTAATTACTAACTTTTTGATCACAGAATTTCACCTACACCAAATGGTTAAATTCCCAACCCACCTTGGCAAAATATTAGACAAAATATTTACATTGAATCAAGAGATCTTTAAGGAAGTTTGTCCCCTACCAAGCATAGGAGGATGTCGCCACCAATCAATAATAATGGTGTCAACAGAACATAAACCACAATCAAATTCTTACATATTGCGTCGAGGTATTTGTGATACAACAAATTACAATTTGGGAAATTTTTATCAGTAAACTGGATGGAATTCTTTAGGAAGTACTCGAACTTTGTTAGTCAATGGGATGCGTTTTCTTCTTATATTTCACATCAAATTGAAATTTGTTTCCTACTGAAAAAAATCAAAGTTTTCTCTAATAACAAGCCATGGAAAAGTCCAATAATTAAGAAACCCATAAAGAAAAAAAATACACATTACACTCTGGCAATTTAGTTTTGAAGGCTTAAAGAGAAAGATACTACGAGAATCATGTTAAGGAACTCCAACAAGGTAACCCCTCACAGTGGTGGTCATGTATTAAGAAAATGAGTTGTATATCTGTTCGATCAAGGCAACTGACTACTAGAGGCTCTTTTAGTCAAATGTCGTCCGTGACATTGCTAATGGAATAAATTTAAAGCTAACAGAATCTGTTTGTCATTTCCAAAAAAATTTCTCCACCAATAAGAAGTGATCACAATTGTGAAATAATATGTGATGAAATGATGATTTTTCATATGTTAAGGAAATTAACTGTTCGAAAAGCTTCTGGTCCACATCATAATTCTAATTTATTGCCCAATTGGTTTCTGTTAAGTTTTAGTTATGAACTAGCAAAGCCAATTTGTATTTTGATAGAATCTTCTTTGTGTAATTCTTTAGAAGAACCTTTTGTTACGGCAGATGTTACTTCCCTTGAAAAGGTTAAACCTGTTATTACACCATTGACTGATATACGCCCAATATCTTTAACTCACTCAGTATCTAAATTAATTGAACAAATTATTATGACAAAGAACTAAAGCCTACAATTTTAGCATTTTTAGATGCCAAACAATTTGGAGGAACACCTGATCGTTATACAGTTCTTGTTTTAATTGAAGTTGTACACCATTGGCTGTCTCTGATCGAAACAAAGAACTCTTACCTACATTCTTTTTTTACTTTAAGAAAGCGTTTGACTTTCTTATTCATCCAATATTTAAATCGGAGTTACTCCATCGATTGTTCAGTGGCTATCATCTTTTTTATATAATCGCAGACAAAGAGTGCGTCTACTGACAGTACAGTCTCAGATTGGAAAAGGGTGCATGCAGGGGTTCCACAAGGCAAAAAATTGGATCATGGATATATATGTATATATATATATATATATATATATATATAT